>OMLM01000347.1:45543-91661 GCA_900302695.1 Helostoma temminkii
CACACACACACACACACACACACACACACACACACACACACACACACACACACACACACACACACACAAACTCACTCAATGGATTAACCAGAATAAACTGAGACCTTATATTTTCTTAGGGGAAAATTCTCCTAAGAGGAGATGGGTCAGATAACAGATAATCCAAGAGAATGCTCAGGCAAACAATTGAGAAGGGAGAAGGCAGAAATCCAGGTCAGTAAACATTCAGGGTCAGATTCCAGAATGACAATCCAGATAACAACAGCCAAATCCAAAGTCCACAATGCTAGCACAGTTCAATCCAGGTGAATATTCAGAGAGGTATCCACTTACAGAATCCTGGAGACATGTTGAGAGGCAGAATACAAAGAATAGTGAGTTGCACACTGATGACAAGTAGCAGACAGTTTTATAAAGGGAGTGGCACAGGTGAACATGGTTTGGCTGATTAGAAGAGTGGACAGAGCAGGGAGGGAGTATGACAAGAAATTACCATAAATTGGTGAAACAGACACGTGGACAGGCAGGCAGATGGGAGACTGTGACAGTACAGCTACTTGTCATGAAATAGAGAGATAGAGTGCTGCATCAAATGACCTGGCCTCCAAAATCACCCGATCTAAATCCAGTTGAGATAGTTTGGGATGAGTTGGACTGGAGAGTAAAGGAAAAGCAGCCAAAAAGCACTTAACATCTCTTGGAACTTCAAGATTGTTGGAAAACCATTCCAGGTGACAACCTCACGAGGCTGAGAGAATGGCAAAGCTTTGTGCAAAGCTGTTATCAAAGCCGAAAGTGTCTAATTTAAAGAATCGAAAACATGTCCTGCATTCTTTACTACATAATTTCATATATATTCTCTCATAATTTAGATGTCTGTAGTATGTACAATGTTTGAAACAATGCAAATAAAGAAAAATCACTGAAACAGAAGGCGCTTCTAAACTTTTGACACTTTTGACAAACTTTTGCAGTATATGTGCAGAATTTAGCACAAACAAAGATTATATGACGATCCCCATAAAACTCGAAGCAGTTGTGGGTTGTGTTTGTTTATAAACAGGAAATAGCTTGTTACGAGAAGTTATATTTAAAACAATTATCAGCATTTACATATTAAAAAAAGATTTTTTCAATGAGAAGAGAAACAGTTTCGCAGTTTTTTAACAGGTGAAGTTGAGCTTATTGTGGAAAACCCACAGTCTGCTGTATTATTCAAAGCAGATTTTAATTGTGTTACTGCATAACTGGAGGGCATCTTTATATTTTGGAATGCTAATGTGCATTTAGATGGCTAAATATCTTGAATCCTAAATCCATTTCACAGTCTTTAATTAAAACAACGGTTACTGTCTTTCTCAAGCATGTGGGCTGTGACAACATCTTGGGCTCTGATGCTAAAGAAGATCGATGCCGTGTGTGTGGAGGGGATGGCAGCACTTGCGAAGCCACGGAGGGACTCTTCAACGAGTCTCTACCCAGAGGAGGTAAAGCATATCTGACTCCAGTTATTTAGAATGACATGTTTGCCTACTCTCTCTGTTACATCTCCAATAATATGCTGTAACAGCAGCTTTCAGGAATCCTTGATTCAACCAGTGTTAAAAAGGAAGACCGGGAGATCGTGTGTTTTGGTTTTAGCAACACATGGCAAACTTATAGTCACTGGAGATGACTGTGAAGAAAACAAAATAACTCACCGTCCTTTTTGGCAAACAGCTTTTGTCTAAAATCCAACACATCCCTGAAGCCAGGAAGATAATCTCTCATGGAAATGTGCCTGTTTCACCTTTGTCACTAACCAGCAGAGCATGTGTTTTTGGCTGTTTAGAATTATGTTGTCAGAATATTGATCAAGAAATAATATTTCCCCCATTAATTACATCATGGAGTGAAGAAATCAAGATTAGAGATAGGGGCTTGGTATTGGCTGTAGCTTGAGGTCATCTATAGAGACCATACGAGGCAGAGAAAACACATTTCTCCTTCTATGGTATGTCTAGTAAACCATCTAAAAATACAGTGTGTGCCTGTGTTAAAAAAAAAAAGGAGGGCGTTGTTGTGTCCTTTGGTGTTACCTTTTTCGGTGATTTGCTATTTATTCTATACAGCATGTAGACCTACCTAATATGATGTGTAACTGTCTGTGTTTTAAACTATGTCAAATAGAAATGAAAATTAGGGGTGGGGAAGTTTGAGTGGGAGAAATACCACCTTAATTATGCATGTCCTTGTCTTCTAGGCTACATGGAAGTGGTTCATATTCCAAAAGGCTCAGTTCACATCGAAATTAAAGAGATTGCCATGTCAAAGAATTATATTGGTAAGTAATGGCCTTAAAATGACTTAATATAGAGACTAATATGCACTTTTGTGAGCTTTATTTTTATTATATATGCTAGCAGTGGGGTTCTATGAATGTTGAGCGCTTTGGTTCAGGCTGAAATCTAACAGATTGCTTTGTTTAGACTTTAATGGCGGATGAAACCCATTCACTTTCATGATCTCCTGCAGGTTGAAGCGTGTTTAGTGAAATATCTCAACAACTGTAATGACTTTGGTGATGTTCTGTGATTTTTCTCTGTAGCACCACCATGCAGTAGACATGTGTGGTTTGAAGCAAAAATGTTTTTCCAGCTATTGGTATGGATGTTCATGACCCCCAGAGGATGTATCCTAAAGACTTTTGTGACATTTCTTTTAGTGTCACCATGAAGTTGATATTTTAGGCTTTTAAAGAAATATCTAAACGACTACAAGACAGATAACAATTAAACTGTAACAGACATTCAGGGTCCTCAGAGGATGAATCCTAATGACTTCAATGATCCTGTGATTTTTTTAGATGTTTGTGATTTTAAGCAAACATTAAACATTTCTTCTAGGTATAAGGTATGTTCTTCTTTTTCATGTTAGAAAGATAAAATATTAATGACTTTGGTGGCGTTTTCTCCACCTCCACAATGAATATTAGTTGTGCAGGGAAATCCCTCAACATCAGTTATATGGACTGGCAAATAGTGTTGAGAAACAGATGTTCCCCAGAGGATGAGTCTTAATCAATTTGTTTTTTTCCTCCACTTTCCCTCTTGCACCATCGTAACAATGAAATTTGTGGTTTTAGGTGAAATATCTCAACGACTATCAAATTGATTTGCGACATTTATGATCCCCTTTGGAGATGATTGTTAGCATGCTAAAGTTAGCATTTAGCGCAAAACACTACGGTGTCTCAATTCTAAATCACTCCCTGTTTCCTATATAGTGAACTGTATAGCTCAGTGATGATGCAATATGACGATGATTAGCAAGTGTCCGAAATCTCAATTTACTGCTCACTATTGAGTGGTCCACTCAGTGTAAATTACACAGGGAGTAGTAAATGAGTGAGTAGGGAGTGAATTTGGACATGGCTTTAGTCTTGTTTCACTATCAATCTATCAAAACCCTGTAATTCAGTACAGTGTTACAAACTGGCAATATTCATGAACTCAACTCAAGCTGTTTCATATTATCTGTTCAGGCCTGTGTCAGCCATGCGACCAGTGATTTCATTGTGCCTTTGTCAAGACAAAATTAGAAGATGCCCTGTTGCCTAACGCGAAGCCATAAAATAAAGTCATTAAAAAAAAATCCTTGAATCTTTGTAAAGTCGTCTTGGCACTACACTCATCCGCTCAGTTCCAGACTAAACAAAAACTGGCAGTGTCAGAACCAAAACAATCAAATAACCGGATTCAGTTAAGCCAGTTGTGTGTCTTTTCATTACCAAAAGGGCAGAGTGTGATAGACTGTTGAATTTATAGCGGATGGTGTTGATGGATGGCTTAAGTTACACTTTGAACCAGAGAGCTGCATTCGATTTATAGGCCTGTGGTGACAGCTGCCTGGTCCTCAGAGTTATGAGGGATTTGATGTCTATATATCAAAGTGTAAAGAGTGCAGTTTTGGCTATTGTGGGTAGTATTTCGTCCTTTTCTAGTCATTTGTACATTTGTTATGAATTAAATGGTGACCTGATTGATAAAGACAATATTTCTCTCTTTAGTTTCTGATTAATTTGATGTTTAGCTCAGCAAAGCATTTTCAGTGTTTTTATTAAAGCAAAATCTAAATAAAACAATACAAAAACAAAGAGTAGAATATTTGTAGACATGTGTGAATGTGTATTGAAAAGGGGATTGTAACACTTTCAAGAGGAGTAAACTTTTGTTCATGTAATCTGTGTAAATGCTGCAGAGGGGAATCTGTACACCATGAGCCAAAGAGACAGAATAGCAGGCAGTTGGATTGTTTCGCCTCAATTTGGCCCCATTTCAATCCAGAGAAAGTGGATATTTTCAGATCTGTTGTGCTTGGAGACCAACTTTTGTTTTGACAACCAGACAGAGTGGTATTCATGAGATTCGTCCAGGGTTTCACCTGAAGTGTGTTTTCTTTCTCTTCCTAAATTAGACATATGTACGTGTCAGTGCACATGAGTGTCTTCATTTACAGAGTGTGCACAGGCATGTGTGTGTGCATGTTTCTGCTCAGTCTGCCCAGGAACGCAAAAGTTGTCAGTGATACTAAGGAGGCTAAAAAGTGATGATGACGAAGATGAGCAATGAGATTGCATTAAATGACTGTCTTCACCTGTCGTCACAATTCTTGTGTGCTTTCGACTTCAGCTTTGTAATGGCGTTTCTTCTTTCTGTTATTTTCTAGCTTTGAAATCTGAAGCAGATGATTATTACATCAACGGAGCGTGGACCATCGACTGGCCAAGAAAGTTTGACATTGCAGGGACATCTTTCTACTACAAGAGACCTACTGATGAACCTGAGTCTTTAGAGGCACTGGGAGCTACCCAAGAAAACCTTGTTGTCATGGTAAGATTTTTTTTTCATGTATACCTGACACTATAAAAAAAAAACACTGACTATGTAAAGATTACAAGCTTCCTTTTTGTCATAGACTTACAAACTGTGAAAAGGTACAAACCTCATTTGTGAAAAAGTATTTTTTGTAAAATGCGAATTGTTAATTTACTTGAACCTTTATTTATATAAAAAAGATACAAGGAAAAAAGAGGTAGTTACAAAATTGTCTGCTTTTCTATGACCAACTTAATTGTATTTTGTATTTATAAGCACATTTAGACTGCAACACATAAAGTTTTGGACAGTGGCCTGTCTACAATTGCGTTACTTCGCCTTTTCTTTTAATTACACTTTTTAATCACTTGGGAACTGAGAATACTGCAGTTTTGCAAGTGGAATATTTGCACATATTTGCAAAAGTCGGTGTTCACCATTGTCTGATTCTCATCTTCATGATGGGTGATACATTTATTAATAGGAGACAGATCTGGACTGAGTGTAGGCCAGTCAAACACACGCACTCTATGACCCAATGCTGTTGTAGCACATGCAGAATGAGTCCTGGCATTGTGCTGCTGAAATTTCCACTGACTTGCTGGGAAAAGACTTTGTCTTGATGGCACCATATGTCTTTCTAAATTAATAAATGTCCTCACATTGCTGGTACCATTAAATGTACTGTATGCAGGTTAACATGATGTGGTGACATGCATAACATCATCACAGATGATAACTGTCTGCATGGCCTTTTTTTTCTTTGGCACAAAGAACTTCAACATCAGTTTTTCCTCGTCACACGTATTCAACAGAGAGTAGTGAATGAGTGAGAAGGGAGTTTATTTTACACACTGAGATTTTCACAGAGTCAATGAATCTTTTCACTATATTATGTACTGTAGATGGTGAAATAGATACATATTTTTAAATCTTGTGTTGAGAAATGTACTTTTTTGTACTAATTGACAGTTCTCTCATGACGTTTTGCACAAAGTAGACTTGCTTACAAAGACTGAGCCTTTGGTCCCTGATTCCCTTACCCGTTACCAGTTAACCTGCTAATTGTACTTCAACATTTTATAAACCTATTTTGAGTGTTTGGTAACATCAAATTCATCAAAGTTGTTTATATTTACAACATATAACTAAGTTGTATTTTGTTTCCAGTCTATCAAATAAAGGCTTTAAAAATTGTGTGTTTTTTTTAAAATATGTTATGCTATGGGAGTTTCCATGTGCATGTGAAGCACCACGGAGTTTGTTGGTCTGAAAGCACTTTTTAAATTTTTTTTTTTTTTTAAATGGCATGTTTGTGTGTTGATTGGAGGCAAATAAGCTTTTTCTTGCTGTAATACTCTGTGGCTTTCTGCCTTGAATACTGAAAATACCAGACCACACAGCAGCACTGGAATAGACAATCTACTGGCCACTGAACCACTAGCCATTTCTTTCTGGCTTACAAAGCTGTGCCTGACTTCCTCAGTTTCTGCATCCAGCAGACTAATATAAATTCAGAGTGTCGCTGATATGGACTGTTTAAGGCTTTAATAATAACAATATATCAAATGACTATATGTAATGTGAAAGCCATTTATAGTGAGAAACTCACAGAGAACCTTCACCTGATGCTGCTGATTCCCGCAAGATCTTCTGATATTTAGCGTCCTTCAACTCAGTGCTTTGGCTTTGTGGCCTAACTGTACTGTTTTGGTTCAATCTGTCATCTGTTGGTTGGATCCACTACACTACTTTACCAGCATTAAACAACCACAACTCAAAGTTAGTACCTAGCTACTGAATATATCTGAGCATTCAGCAGAAGAGATAGATACGTCTCAGGAGTTGTTTCTTAATTTAATACAGAATAAGGACAAGTACCCTCATTCTATGCACTTCTATACTGTCATTTTCTACTGTTTGTGCAGGTCCTGCTTCAGGAGCAGAACCTGGGAATACGCTACAAGTTCAACGTGCCCATCCAGCGCACGGGAAGTGGTGACAACGAGGTAGGCTTCTCCTGGTACCACCTGCCCTGGTCTGAATGCTCAGCTACCTGCGCTGGAGGTAAGTCAGCAGGCGTAACTTTTATAAAATTATATTATATTATTATACAGATCATTTCAAACATAGGAAGGTTTAGTCACACCAGTCATATGACACACAGTATTTTTCTAATTAATTAAATGCAATGCCTCAATTTCCTGTCCTGGAATTTCTTAAAATTTGGTACAAATGTCTACTTGGACTGAAGGATGAACTGATTAGATTTGGCTGATTATAGGTCAAAGATCCTAGATCCTGTCTGTCCTGCTCATCTGTCTCATTCTCTTGAACATGGCATTGCCATGTTTTCAAATTTGGCAGAATCGTTCGCTCAATGATTAGCTTATTTGATTTTGTTCAAAGCCATACAACGACAATGTGGTTATTCTAGTCTTCACAATCGCTGATTCTGTGAAACCAATGTTCAAGTTTTCATTGAAAAATACTGCCTTCTTAGTGTTGACCTTCTGCTGAGCTCTAGTGGCCAGATGCCTTTTGAAAAAGAGCACTACAAACGTATTAATGTTGAATACCATAACACGCTGTGGGTGTTTGAATTCTTTTTTGAATATTTCTAACCTTCTCAAGTATTTTTACTTCATATCTTCTATGTGTTTGTGTGTCATTCTGTAAATCTCCAACCAATAATTCTACAATTGCTGAGAAGTAGTGTGTGGAAAGCCAGTATCATAATTTGAGATGGATTTCCAAAATCATTACTTTATAGCCCAGAGATCCATCCCCTCTAATAAATTCAATATGTATATTTTCCATATTTTAGTAATGAATATGGTGTAATTTCTGTGAATGAGCTGCTTTGCATAGCTTCTGGTTTACCAGTGCACACAGATACGGCCACCATTCCAGAGCGCTTGTTGTACAAAGTCAGACATTCAAAATCTGAAACCACATAGAAATGTTGACCTCAAAAATGACTAAACCAAACCTTTTAGCCAAAAATCAATGGGTTTCATGTAACAATAAATAGTGTTTCTTCCCAGTTGTCAAGCGTGGCCTGGACAGGTTTGTAATATTTTGTAAAAGCATGACTGAATAAGCATGTGGGTTTTTCTAAAGGAAGCATATCCAAGTGCAGAGCAGAAGTTTGAAGGTAGTCCTTAGATTGGGAAGCACACATGGCCTTCCAGTGTCATAAACATGCCTTTGCTCTGTTGATCCACATGATCTAATTTGTGTCTACTGCGTGTCTCTGACTGCACAGAGCTTTAAATCAGTAAAATGTTATTTAATCATACACCCATTTGAAACAGCTAGCTCAGCTAATCACGGAGGGTTGTTTCATATATCACTATAGCAATAAAATATATGAAAAACACCTTTTGACAATCTTACAACTGAAAACCTTTCCCAATGCTTTGCGCTAGTCCTCCAAACTGTATTTCACTTCAGGCACGGATGGGTAGGTTTTCTATACACACACACACATCCATATCTCATTACATCTGCCAGACAAGTCTGCTGTGGGATATGTCCCAAGAGGGCCAAACAGACCCTTTCTGGGTTGGTACAGCACACACACACACACACACACAGTGGGAGGTGTGACACAGACACAGTAGCCCTCACTCTCTCCATTAGAAGAGCTCTCTGCTCTGTAAAAGTGATTTGCCAAGATATCCTGCAAAGAATCAGGAATTTACATGTCTGGATTTAGTACAGACTGAAACCGATACCATCTCCGCTCACACAAAATGTTTGACGCTACGGCCGGCTTCCATGTTTCTGAAGCTGTTAAAATGTGCAAGATCAGCTGAGCTCTGTGCAGCCGTATTGATCAGTCTTTTCCTCCCTGCAGGTTCCCAGAAACAGGAGGTGGTATGTAAAAGGCTGGACGACAACTCTGTAGTCCAGAACAGCTACTGTGACACAGACAGCAAACCTCCAGAGAACCAGAGAGACTGCAACACCGAGCCTTGTCCTCCAGAGTATGGAACAATAAGCTGTTTTTTAATATAAAATATATTTTTATTAAATTACAGTAGGCCACAAATTCAATTGTTCATTTTTGTTTCCTAAGTGACTTAAAATAATTAATCAATTATCAAAAAAACTTTCTTTCATTTTAGCTGTAGTATAGCCTGTACACTTCTGTGGTACTAGTGCTGTTGAGTCATTTAAATTTTCATTTGCAACAGAAGTGCCAAAACTACTTGGGGGTGTACAGTTCTGTAGCTGAGACACACATCATCCTCCCCTCCCCACCTTCACTGTGCCACCCCATCCTATCTCTAACACATAGATAGTGATGCCATCAAAAATGTTTTTTGTTATAAGAGGATCTACCAAGACTATTTATTATTATTTTATTTCTCCTGTAAAACAATACAGGATTCCTATGAGATATTGCAGGGCTTTCTATGACTTGCTCCAATGTTCATTTGAAATGAGAACTCATTCTCGAACCTGCACCTTTAACAAGATTTGCTGGGTGATGAACGGGTTTGATTTGTGGGCCTGTGTGTCACCCAGAAACATAAAATGTACCAGCGCAGCTTACAAACAACATTTCTTCTCCATTTTCACTTAATTTCTTAGAAAATGCGTAAAATATTTGTTACTGGGGCTTTAGGAAAGTAACATTGTGTTTAGGAGGAAGAGCGAGCTGTTTGTCAGGCTTTGCTCTAGTTGCTATAGGGATAGTACCGAGTGTGGGTCATCCGTGTTTTTACAGCTCCCAGCATCCCCAAAAGGGAAAAACAAAAATTAAGATCTGAACCAAAAGGTGGACTGGGAAAACACCTCAACTCAAGAGTGTTCCCTCAGGGATTAATACAGTTTTTTGAATCATTTCGGCCACATATTATTAATTTTTAAGTTAATATATCTTATAGTATGACTTATCAGACAGGTGCAACTTAGAACTGGACTTATGTGAGGTCTTATTTTGGTCTGTACCAATTTCTAGCTCTTTAGCTGCTAAACACTTTAGTGTATTCACCAGCTAATCATTGTTGCCTGTTGTTTTAGTACTGAGCAGGTTGTGTACAATGTTTTTTTCAGAGCTTGTTGACTGCTACATCTGGAAACAATGCTGACCAGAGCAGCAATCAGCACCAACAAACTAAATAAAATAGATAAAGATGAAGTTGCGGCTCTTAAACCAAAATAATGAGCTAAAAGTTGATAAACCATTTCATAGAGCTGATGAAAACCACATGAGGCGATGATTTCTGTAATTCTGTCACTACAGGTACACCTGTCACATTATACATAGACATTTGATGCATCATTCAAGTTAAAGTAGGACTATAGCACCTTTAAGTTAACAGTTTTAAAAGAAAAAATGAGACTGAGTGGTGATATTAATTCACCTCCAATGAGCCCTGGTTGTAAAACGTGTTTGGATGAAAATAATAAAATAAAACAGCAGTGATTTATAACTTCATATGTTAACTATTTTCAGTGTTTGCCTCGTGCCAAAAATAAGAGCCCTGAAAATGACCACCTGTGTTTGAGTGTTCTGGCTTCTTTGCTTATCCTCGGGGGGTAATAGACACATATACAGGTGGAATATGAACATGTGTTCGGTGGCCAAATGTCCATAAACCCCACACTGGAGTTGGAAGCATGGCCAGACTCGCTTCAATCACGTCTGGAAAAAGAAGGATTAAATGCATTGGGTTAATTATTTTCAGGCTATCTGACAACTGTTTGTATATGAGAGCGAGAGCTTGTGTCTTTCAGCTGGGTTTCATCCAAAACAACAGACAGTTTCATAAATCTACTGTAAGAGTAATAATTAGTTTTCTTTCATTCTGACTGCAGTCTCTGGATATTTACTTTCACATCTGTATTCAGTGGATGTAGACTTGTGGCATCTCATTTTTTTTTTGTTGCAATGCACGTGCGTTTATATACTTACAGTGCACACATGGCATTTGTGTCTGTTAGGAAGGCAAACAACCCTTCTGCAGCCTCATGAAAGCAAGACTAAAGCAGACCATGTAAACACAATTGTTTTAGAATAGCCGGGGTTTTATGAGCTAGAGTAATGAAAGCTAACACAGATGTTTGAACACGTCGTTAATTCTGTATACATTCCTCCAGATGATGTAATATCTCACAGGCTGGATATGTTTGGAGGGCTGTTGTCTAAGCAGTTTTATTATATTAATTCTAAGGTTTGCAGACAGAGAGTTGATCAACACTGGGTCTGACTTACTGGAGGTCAGAAGCACAGTGACCTGGCATTCATGAGCACGGTGGTTACCTGTCTGCCACGTCATATGTTCCTATTTTCAGTATCATTTCCACAGAAATGCTTTGCATTGTCTTCCAAAACTAAAATACAACTGTAGTCCCCATCCTAAAGTGTTGGAACCACAATGCTAATTTGTTTGTTTTTGCTGTTCACCGAAAGTATGTGAGTTTAAAGCTGCGATAACTGATATTTTACACATTTTGTAAGTGAAAAATGGGAAAAGACGTGTTGTTTCTTAGCTTTTCTGGTTCATTTCATGTTTACGCTATCATACAGGCCTTCTGTTGTTATTCCAGTGAGACTCTGCCTGTTGTTTTTGTTGCTACACTCCTCAAATCAGCCCAGTTCACCACCTGGTGAGCTGAACAAAGCTGAAAAATGTGAGATGAGCTCTCATTTGAAGCAAATGTAGGAGCAAGTCATAGAGGCCCCGCTGCAGCTACGTGCCAGATGGAGTAGGAAACTGGATCTGTAAGACTTAAGAGGCAGCATTCTGCACACAGAGAGCTAACAGCTAATGGTAGCTTTGACAGGACACTGGCTATGTGGAGGCATATTTAGTAGCAGAAACAAAACAGGATGGCCACGGAACAAAGCTATATAGTCTTGAGTTTGTTTTGGAGAGGAGAAAAGCATGCCATTTGAATCTGAAAAAAGGAAAACCAATCAGAGGAACAACTGGGATGCCGTGAAAAAGAAACAAAATTGCTGTCAGCTTTGGTTTTTCTGTTTTAAGTCGTGCTTCTCTCTTCCAGGTGGTTTATCGGTGACTGGTCGGAGTGTGGTAAGACATGTGATGGTGGGATAAGGACAAGGACAGTCCTGTGTATCAGGAAGATTGGCCCTGCTGAGGAGGAGACACTGGAGGACATCCACTGTCTGACTCACAGGCCTATCGAACAAGAGTTGTGCAACAATCAGTCCTGCCCACCAAAGTGGGTCACTCTGGACTGGTCTGAGGTAAATTATGAAACGTGCTGCTTTCTTTAGCTCTTTGTGCAGTTGAAATCTTTGTTTTTTACACCTTTGCCTTCTCTTTCTAGTGCACGCCTAAATGTGGCCCTGGCTTTAAGCACCGCATCGCCTTGTGTAAGAGCAGCGACCTGACCAAGACCTTCCCCTCCTCTCACTGCCCGAGCCACAACAAACCTCCGGTCCGAATCCGCTGCAGTTTGGGGCGCTGTCCTCCTCCTCGCTGGATCCCTGGTGAATGGGGACAGGTAGGACAGCACCTCCATCATAAGAGAAAAGAAAGCGTGATTTCAGTGAGCTCCCCAAACAACAGTACGCTGGTTAATCCTTTAAAAGGGTAGCCCGAATGTTTAAAAGACAAAAGATGCGCAGAGAGATTCCATGTGTTGGTGAATGGTTAATATAATTTACAGATACATGACATACGCTGGGTCTCTAAGCAGGCCTGTGACGTGTGTGTATGTGTGTGCTGTGTTTGTGAGTGCAAATCCAAGTGCTCCAACAGGCCTGGAGTGTGTGATCAGTGGCAGTAATATCCTCCTGGCTGTTTGAAGTTTATCTCTGCCTCAGACCAGGACTTTCTATCACTTCCAGGAACACGATTTACAGGAGGACCAAGGGGGTAGCGTTCTTGGGCTCACCCTGACGTGACTTAGTGTGCACGGCAAAAGTTGTTGAACACTTTAAAACACAGCTGACTCATGTTAGTGAGAGGTCGCCAAAACACGTGCGTCAGAGAAAGCTGTATCTACCAAGAAGTATGGCTTGTTATTTTGTTGGATTTGTTAATAATTTAGTGGAAAAGTGGAACTTTAAACAGTGTGGTCTAGTGTTTAGAAGACTGTTGTGCGGCTGCTCTGGAGGAGGTGAGGTCATGGTTTGAGCTCTGTGCTGTTCAGGTCGGAGGTTAAAGGTCAGGAGTCAAGCAGCCTAGATTGCAGCTTTCATCTGGCTTCCCCTCATAACGACCACCTGTTCATTCACAAACATCAGTAACGCACCTTTACAATTCTATCAGAGCCAAATAACAGCTGTAAACAAAGCAGACCTGACTGATAACCTCACCGTGGTCCATCAAAGAGCGGGCTCCTCGCCATGCTTAATACCTCGTAACAGCTGGAGTCTGCCCTTACGCAGCACTTTCGCATGCACCGAAGAGATGTGTGTGCGTACAAGTCTCTCCCTTCCTCTGCACCTCTTCTTTTTTTGGCTGTAATTACAAGCTTCGCCCTCACTGCTATGGTCCCTCACCAGCTCAAAGGTGAACCATCAGAAAGGGAAGATTGTTGCCAGCTACAGAGCTCCTGGTCTTCTAGGCCAAAAGGTCACCGGTTCAAATCCCACTTAAGTCGTACCATTGACGTACACCATCTGTCACGGCTGGCAGTGGGCCCTAATAAAGAGTCTCTAATTGGCAAGGGATGACATGCTGGTTCACTGATCTGAGGCGGCCAGAGAGGATCACTGAAGGTGACAATGCCGAAAGGTAGCTCTCTCATCAGCAGGCTGGAGACCTGGTTTATATCACACACTCATACATGGACACACTTCTTGATGGCTGACAGATGTTGTATTTCTCAATGCTTCCAATGTAGATTAATTATGAGAGTACTGTATCTACTTAATTCAGGTCTTGTGTTTTGCTGAAAGTGTGTTGGCACCTACTGCAGTTGATCTTGTAATCGTTCTTCTTTATTTTCTCCTGCAAAGGAATTTCATAAGTGTCCATAGAACTAATCTCAGTTTTTATTACAACTGGCAAATGGATGTGGTGCACCATTTGTCTTCGGTGCAAAAAGCTTCTCCTTTACTTCTGCGATCAAGCAAATATCGTAACTTTTCATTAGGCTTTTTGCTTCTTCTTTCATAAAATCGATATGCTAAAATAGGATTATTTTAATTAAAAGTCGTTAACATTTACTACCTCAGTGTTATAGAGATATGGCTGCAAATAAACCCTAAATAACACTGCATTACGGGGAGTAACCCCAGAGAAATATACTCACTCCTGAAACAAACAATATCAAATGAATCCACCTATTCTCCCTATTATTCACTATTATCATGTCTTACTATTTTTTTCTGTTGTTGTTTTGCCTCTGGAGTTGTTAGTTTAATTGTCTGCTTATTTACTGTGCTCGCAGCACAACTGGAAGTGGCAGCGGCAGCAGTGACACAGCTCAGGGAGTCATTTAAGGTCATTTAAAAACCTTTAGCACCTGATTCCAAACAGAGCCGAACTTGTCTGACAATTACTTTTTTCTAGATATGAACATGATCTAGTGATAGTTGGCTACACATTAATAATTACATTGCAAACAGAACTTGCTAATAGCCAATTAGGCAAAATGTAAATATACAGGCTCACAGGCTTAACACAAGGCTCAAGTTGTAAGCTCACAGCATAATTACACTGACTCCATGTGTTATTCCAAAACTAACAGCATGACTATTCCCTAAAATGAGCAGTTGTCTTAATTTATCTGCAGGGAGCCCACCGTGTCAGTGTTTGAAAGCCAAGAAAGGTTCAAGAACTATGTTGTAAAAAAAAGTAAATAAAATAAAAATGCAGTTACAGCACATAAAATAAATTGCATGGTAGATGAGCAAAACACTACATTCTGTGATTCACATTACACCTGTTGCAACATTTGTTTAAACAGGTGTAATGTAGATACAGCTTTTGCATATTTTCTGGAACTTGTCCTGATGCAGTCTATGAAAAGAGTTATTCTTTTCATTCTAGGAATATCTTGAGGGCATTAATAAGTTGGCGGTAACAGGTATTACTGTTTTAGCTACTTTCTAGTAAGTCCTTCTGCTTGTTACATTATAATTTCATGATTCACTCGTCTTCTTTAGTCATTCGACTTATAGCTTGTTTGTAGCTCGGCTCTTAGTCTGCAGTATTCTGCAGCATTCCTCAGCAGAAACAAGGGGCAGCTTTGTTTCTGCTTCTCTTTCTCTCCTCAGACATACACAAAATGTTTCAGTACAGAGAAAAAACCTTGCGGACAACAGTTGACCTGGTTACTTAGAGCTGGGAGTCACGGCCACTGACAAGCAGCCAGCTGAATCAGACAAAAGAGAAGGTGACTCTGGCTCGCTCCTGCTGCTCGCTGCCTCCGTGCTCTGATGATTGGATCAAGTTGTGCAGTGTACGCTCAGGGATTACCCAGAATGACTGAGTGTGTGTCCGTGTGCATGAGGGAGGACAGACTTACAGCCCAGCGCTCAGGGTCACAGAGGAAAGATGCTCATTAATCAAACCTCACTGGCTAAATCTGCTCCTGCAGAGACAATGCATTTCACCCTCATGTTTTCTGTTACAGTGTTCGGCGCAGTGCGGCCTGGGCCAGCAGATGAGGACGGTGCAGTGTCTGTCGTACACTGGGCAGCCGTCTAACGAGTGCACAGAGTCCCTCCGACCCAGCACCATGCAGCAGTGTGAGAGCAAGTGTGATGCCACCCCCATATCTAATGGCGATGGTAAGGAGACAACGTTTTATAGAGCTGGCTCGTCTTGTTTGCGACGAGCCTACAGTTTGCAAAATGTGTGGCCACCAATCAGATGTAGGTCACGATTTAAACCTGCAGTTCCTTCATATACAAAGCAGGTGGTTTATTTAAATACCCATCGTACAGCTTGTGCACTGCTTTTACACAAAGCCCCAATTGAAAAGGTTATAAAGTGTCTCTATCTTCATCTTCACTGTTCTACAATGACCTAAACACGCTTGGATGACACACTCCTTACACTTTGCCAGCTACATTAATCTTTCCAGTGAGGTTGGCTCCTGGTCAAATCGAAACAGCTCAGACCTCCATATACACTTACACATGATGGATGGCTATTCAGATGGATAGAGAAGGGCCTTTCGATTAGCCTGAATGGAAAACGTGAGCAGCGTTTACAGGCTGGCTAATGGGATTAGCTGTAGGCTAATTGTTCCTTTACGGACAGCAGTGAGGCAATGTCTCGTTTCATTTGGCTCTGTGGAGGTAGGGGCCAAAGCCTAATAAGGGAAGACACTCTGATCGTGATAAGGCATTTAGAGCACTGCCTGTCAAGCATCCAGCAAGCTCTGTGTGTGAGTGTGTGTGCGAGTGCACACTGTAGAAATGGCAGACAGCCCAGTTAGTGAACGAGGCCAGGATCTGTCTCAGTCTTAGCCTCTGAGTCCAAGTATAGTTGCAGAGTGTTATTCTGTTGAGGCCTAAGGGAGATGCACCAGACCTCGTGCAGCAGGTTAGCCCCAGTTTGTGCCTCTCATGTGTTACCATTACACTTAAGTCACAGTACTACACATCACGACTTTCCAAAAAATAATTATCCTGAGTATTTGAAAAACTCAGCTTTACTTACAGCTGTTCTGAAGGAATTTGCAGTATCCTTAAAGGCTCTTCTAACCAGCTGGATGAAAAAAGCATTTGATTTGCTGCATAATGAAAAAAACTACTCCCAAGTTGCAATTGTTTCTTAATCAAAGTAGAATTAATGCCAGATATGCTTTCTTTCAGTAAGGACAAAATATTAATTATCTTGTATGAATATTAAAAATCTTGAAAAATCTTGGAGGGAATCTTTTTGAGAGTTTCCATCTTCACTGCAGCTGCTACAGTAGCTCAGAAGCTCATTGTCTCAGAACAGACATGTTGATTTAAGACTTAAATGAATTTATTGAATAAAACATTTTAATTGCGTCATCCATTCCTCCATTTCTGCTGCTTATCCAAGTTGGCCAGATTTGTTTGATTAATGATAACATTAAGAATTAGAGAAATCAAAAAATAATAAATATTTTGTGGAAAATGGGTAAAAAATCATCAACATCTATTTCATTCTCAATTCTAGAAATACATTCAGAACAGCGGGACATGTTTTACTTTTCATATATCATCATATATCATATATATAAGTAAGAATCATGCATTGACAGCATTCACATATAACACAATAAAATGAAACCAGAAAGAACCAGAAAAAAGAGGGACAGTGGCACTGTTTGCAATTTTTTATGGTTTCTGCCTAATGTGATCTGATCTTCACCAAAGTCACAAATATTAACAAACACAATATTTCTAAGATGATACAAGACAAGCAGTCACAATCTAAGAACTGACTACCACCCTTGGGTGCAGTAATCTCAAGCAAATGCTTCTTATAGCTGTAGATTAGACCTGCACACGATTCATGAGGAATTTTTGGCCATTTTTTCCTCACAGAACTGCTTCAGCTCGGGCATATCCATAGGACATCTGGTTTGAACAGCTCTCACGACCAAAGGTGGTTCAAACATTTAATAAAACAAAGTTTAAACAAACTTTCCGAGCATCACTCTATATGTTAAACAGGTTTTATCAGGTCAGAAATAATGTGTTTGTTGATTTTTGTGACTTTGGTGAAGATCAGATTGTTGTGCTTTTCTTGCAACAGTGTAAATGCATGAGGCATGGGAGTCCTAAATTGCGGCTAGAACAAGACTCTAAAAACAAGAAGCACGTATTAAAATGTTTAAATTTTTAACATAGCTCCCTTCTTTCTTTCTCTGCAGAATGCAAAGATGTAAACAAAGTGGCCTACTGCCCGCTGGTACTGAAGTTCAAATTCTGCAGTCGAGCATACTTCAGGCAGATGTGCTGCAAGACCTGTCAGGGGCACTGACTCCTGCAGCACAAGAGCAAGAAGTAGCAAGAGTATGACAGCAGAAAAAGGCAAAAGAAAAGTGGAGGCTGGAGGTGAAGCACTGAAAGAGACAGAAGAAGAAAACTGGGAAGCCCTCCAAACCAGCGGAAGACAGATGAAGAGATCTGCTGGCAAGAGGTGTAGCGAAGTAAGGCGTCCCCTGTTTATCACATCTGATCCTCCTGCCCTCCATCATGGTGGAATCCAAACCACTGCTCAGCTCATAACGCTGACACAAACTTTTAAAATTTTCACTTCTGTGAAGTGGAACTCGGAAGATGAATTGTTGCTGGTGTTATTTTTATTACAATAATAATTATTGTTATCATTGTTAGTCTTTCTTCGTGTTTGTTGTTTTGTGAATCCAAAGTGCTGGACACATCGCTCACAGAGGATGTACCCCGGGAATGGACCGTTAGAGGAGCACAGGACTCCTCACCTGAAGAGGGGGGTGGGAGCTGAAAGCAGCACAATCATGATGGTGCTACTGGCAGGCAGACTTTTGGCTTCGGTGCACTTTTTCGTGTAAATACTTTGCCAATTTACCGCTCAAATACAACAGAGAAAACCCATCACTGTACTGTATATTTATTGTACAATTCCGAGCAGAGCTGAAATATTCATGCTTATGTCAGATAGCAGCCTACTGTCATGGAAGGGAATGTAATGTGATTGATTTTCAATGTCTCTGTGCTGGAATGAAAATATTACATACTGTAACATATGTTTAACCCGTATATACTGTAAAGATGTGTATACCATATATGATTTTAATCCAGGACTTAAAGTAGCATGAGGAGGATTTTTAAATCATGCTTTTTCCCCAGTTGGGTGCCTTAGTTGAGAATGAAAGTCATCCCTTTGTCATTAGACCAAATAAGAATGAACACACAGTCAGATGGTGCCTGGGCCTCATGAAACACAGTTACCAAACTGGCCTTTACCTAAGGAGTCATCCCTGCGGGGGGCTTTCAGTTTACTATTGAAGGATTCATTTTGAAGGAGCTTATTCCATAAACAGCTTGTCCTCTGGTAAGAGTTAAATGGACAGTTTGACATATTGGTTAATGTACGAGCTATATGAACAGATACCACTCACGTTTTTTATACCAATTATTAGGCTAGATCTAAATTCGACTGGAAACATGGGGAAGCAGGTACTTAAACTCCAAAAGTTAACTATATATACACTATACTCCATTTGTGGGAAGTGTAGAATAAACTGTGTGTAAGCAAACTAAAAGTTAAGTGAAGCTTGGGTTCTGGACTACTGCAGAAGCTCAGTGAGGAACAAAAGTTAATTAACTTGGAAGTTAATTTTCACAAATGGACACCACTTTTATGATATTTGAACCCTAAATACCATCGTTACTTTAAAGTTATAAACTAGTGCTGTACGATTAATCAAATGGAAATCGTGATTTCAGCCTGTGTGAGTGCATAACTGCAAAAGGCTGTGCTTTAAAAAATTATTATGTACCTGTGTGAACGTGACAAGTTGTTCCACACACCATAAGGTTGTGGTCACATGACCAAAACAGCTAATACCGTATCCCCATAGTTTGTCCCTGTAAACATCTTCTCCTTAGATATAATTAAATTTGAATAAACTCAAACTTTAGGTTTTATTTTGTTCTCTCAAAACATACACAGAATTTAGTGGCTTTAGTTCATTCCTGTTTGGATTCACTGGATCATTGTCAACATTAATATGTGTATTTCACTTGAAATCAAACTAGTTTCATTTTATCATTTATCATACTAGTTAGTATTGCTCACAATAATTGCAAATGACCTTTTCACCAAACCATGCAGTCCTATTATAGACTAACAACACCATGTACGGCAGGTAAAAAGTATGTCAGACGCTCGGATTGTCTCTACAAGAAAGTGAATTTCCCAAATGTCAAACTTTTCCTTTAAGTAAGGGACTTGAGCTAAATATATATCCCCACATCACATTCATTGTGGTTTTGTTGCCAGACCATGTATGTGGACTTCAGACACCCTCCCACCATCCCCCCAGATAAAGTTTACCCCCTTATCCTCTTTCCCTTTCCTCTTATCATCTTTGTCTCTCAGTAAAAAGACAAAAACAGCCAACTCACTGGTGCTTTGCCCCTCCTTTATATTATAGTTTTTTATTCCGTGGAGTACTGTGTTTACCTCTACTTTTCCTCCTGCTCTGCGCCGAGGGTTACGGCCTTCCCAGGCTTCTGGTGCTATCAAGTGGGTGCTTCTATTCAACCCTCTCCAGTGTGCTTAAAGATGAGGCTGGATCCAAACAATATGAAATGCTATCCTTGTCAGTATCTCTGTTAGTAAATGCTGGTCATGTTTTTGTTTTGTTTGTATCTGTTTATACCTCACACTGGGAAGTTTCATTGTTAACCGCATATTGTTGTTTGGAAAATGGACACTCACCCAGTAACCGATCCCTTTACACAGGGGACATTTCTGCTGGTTTAGGGCTTGTGAAAGGGAACACCTATGAAACGTCTCCCTAACAGACTTGTTATGGAGGTACCCGAGAGACAATGTAGGACTGTGCAAGGATCTCATCCAAGCTGTTAACAACTAATTTCTAATTTTGCTGCTGCTACTGTTTTGTAGCCATCTTCAGTGTGACAATATCAAGCAGATTCTGTTGGTTACCAAACCTTGATTGAGGCAGTTGGGAAAGGACAGTGAATGCTGAGAAGCATTTGAAACAGTTTGGACTAACTCGTCTGCAGGCTGTGGGACATGGAGCCTCCAGAAAAAGAGAAGTGAAATCAATCAAACTGGTACTCATAGCTGTGAACTTGGATGTTTGAATGTCACATTGGTTATACCTGTACCTAAAGTGCAAAAGAAATGAAAAGCATCATGTGATTAGTTGCATATATTTTATATTCAGTATTAATGTTGGTACACTGTTACTAATTTTTTTTCAAATGTAAATTATATGCTAATTTATTGCGTTGTCTCACTTGTACATTTATTTCACTGCATGCAACAGAACTAGCATAGTGAAAAAATGCAGTGATGCAGCCCTTCACCAACATTTTTTAAGTAGATACAATAAAAAGGAGCAGCTTTTAATGGGAGTTAGTGTTTTTGGATTCATTTTTTCCCTGCCTGGCAAACAACATCAAAGCATGTCTGTGCAACTTTTCAAGTCGCAGTGATCCCCGTGTGAGAAAAAGCCTGAGGATCAAATGAGATGTGCCAAGGTGGAAGCTGTGTTCTCACAGACTTTTAGGAGATATATGCTCTTGTCCTTTCACTCAACTCTTGGAAAACACCCTCAGTATGAGAACAGCTAATGGCATCACACCAGGATACCCGTTACCACTGAGGATATCCATTCATTCGCTGTGGCAGGTTAGGGTGACTGAATCAGAGACGTTTTAAAAGCTTCTATTCTTCTCTATGTCCGCCTTAAAAAGTATTCAGACCCTTCTTTCTGCATGCATTGTGTTGTCAGTATACACTTGTGTCATTGATCTAACCTAAATAACCCATAATAGCTGCTTTAGCAGCTTTAGCTGCTACTTTATGTGGGTAAGCGGCAAGTGACAATGCAGATGTCCAAGTCAGATGGCCCAGATTTTATTCTGTGAACCCTCTACTACAAAGTCAATGTCAATATGTGATCTCCACTGTGTCACCTCATCATACACAGGTGGCCTCACCCTTTGCTAAAATCATTAGTTTGTCCCTATGTGAGAACACGTCTGACATTTTCCAGCTGAGTGCTACATACGTGACAGCACAACACTGTTCAATATCCACAACTGATTCTCACATAACTGTTTATCACAAGTTTATATGCAAAAACAACTAATGACTATAGGGACAAATGTTTTTGCAAATGTATTAAAATTCAAAATTGAAATCTCTCATTTACAAATGTGTTGACTTTTAATTTAACACTGTAAAATCGACTTTGGAAGCAGTTAAAGCTTAGAGATTTCTTGGGTAACTTTCCAGAAACTCCTCACACCTGTGCAGTTTATTCCGTTCTTCCTGCCAGGCCCTTTCAGGCTGTGTCACGTTGGATAGGAGGTGTCTGTGATGCAGCTTTACGCCTCGCCACAGATTTTTAATGGTTTGAGTTTAGGGTTGGGCCACAAAATGATCAGAGGCTGAAATCACTATAGCGTTATCTTGTTTGTATGTTTCAGCTCATTGCCACATTAAAAGGTGGAGCAGGTTATCTTCAACAACTTCTGTGTTTGACTGCATTTATCATTCCAGACATGGCTCTTGGAGTTGTTACCAAAGAGCCATCTCTCATCAGAGCAAGAAATATCTTTTTCCCAAGCTTCTTCTGTCTAACCACTCTACCATCAAGATCTGACTGATGGAGTGTTACTGAGATGGTTTTCATTGTGGCAGGTCCTCCCCGTCCTTCTAAAGCTCTGATAATGCCAGTGTTGGGTTCCTAGTGACCTCCCTGATCAGGGTTCATCTGATTGCCAGGTGACCAACTGCAGGAGGAGCCCTGGTGTTTTAAGACTTATTACATTTGATAATGTCTGAGGTCACTATGATGCTGGGAATACTCAAAAGTTTAGAAATTGGTTTATACCTTTGTCCTGGTCTATTCCCCCTCACAACTTTATCGTGAAGGTCTATAAACCTAATCAGCAAGTGAGCAATGTCAAATTAATTTCCCAACTGTCCCAGCTTGTTGCCACAGGGTTCTGTTGCTCTCCTTCCTCTCATCCCAGCCTCAAGTGTCTGGATTCACTCTTAGGGAGCTGCGAGGTTTCCACTCTCCTTTGTAATTAATTCCAAATAAACAGTAACTAGCCCTCTTGGCTGGGAAACACTCCCGTCTCCTTCTAATCCACAGTGTCCAATTACAGAGGGAGACAAATGGCCTGTTTGGTCTAATGTAACCAGTTTAAAATACCTGTATGTCTGGCCCAGCTTCTGTCTCCCGCACTGGTCCATCTGCAGGGGTCTGTGATTACATTAGTCCTAACCTGCAGAGCTGAGAGAGACAAGAAGAGAAAAAAAGGAAGGTGATGGAGTTCAAGAGAAATGGTCCCATATCTACGGTCGACCGACAGCCAAGAGGTGGCTGCTTCACACGAAACACTTGATTGTGATTATGCAACCATATATATGGACCATCACTCATTGAAGACTAAACATACAAATAGGGTTTTCCTGAGAAATGTGCACTGTCCACAGGAAACAGTGCACGTAAACACAAGGCCTCCAGGTGATGTAACATAGAAAATAATATAAGTTTTTCTAGTGGTATTTATTTCTGCGTTGTCAAGTATTTTCCTGGTTTCAGCACTGTTTAGTCTTAAAACTTCACACCATAAAACAGTATATGGTACAGTGTAATTATACTATATTATACAGTATATTTTGTTTTTATGGGACACACTGACAAATTGACAAATGATTGCGCTGTGTGTGAAGCTGTCATTATAGGGGCAGGCATGCAGACAAATTTACTTTAACTCAGGGAGGCAGGAGAATGGCTGGTCAGCATTGCAGACAATCTGGCAGAGGGCAAAGGAGTTGTGGATCAGCCTGAATAATTAGTGAATGAACCAGAGAGAGAGAGGAAACAGGAAGATGACCATATACAGAACATAAACAGAGTGAAGACCATGGCAAAAAATAAAGTAAAGACTACTATAAAGTGTTGTTTCTATGCATTTTCTTTTTCTTTTATGTTGTCGTGTTATTATTAGTCAAGGGAATATTCATATCCATCAGGATCCTTGCGTATTTGACTGGATAATTGGTATGGTGATTTCCCAGTACATCAGGTCCATAGACACTAAGCTCACAGCTGCTTATCATAAGAGCTGCAGAGAGGATGGAGAACAGATTTCCCTTCTTTTCCAGGATGCTGCACTTCAAATGGAAACTCAAAGTGAGAAGCCATAGATGTTGATTCTCTGCAAGCTGAAAGACAAAACAAACTTCTTTGATGCACATTCTCTGCAGACACATTTTGGTCTGAGTTTGTTGGGGGGTAATCATCTGCCTCCTCTTAAAGTTTGAAACCCCAAGGGCCTGTGCCATCACTCTTGGCTGGAGTTCCGAGGACATACCAAAGCACTAAACTTCAAGACAGTGGCTATTCTCCAAGTGGGAGGTGTGAGGATTAGCCTGGTGATGAACAACATAGCTCTCTCAGGGTTTATCATTCTTAATCAAAGTTGCTGTGGTACTGCAGAGTCATTGATGAGTGCTTGAAGTACTGCGGACACTTTGAACACAGTGCAGCAGGACAAACAGCTCCAGATGGTGTTGCTGGATACAATGCACTTGTGGACCCGGGAGGTCTGACAGGCAAGAATGCTGGCCTGGGACTGGAAGGTCATGGCTCCAGCACCTGCTATCTACTTGGATCCATCTTGTTAAGCCCTGCTGTGTTTTCCCACAGCTGAGACCCAGACTGAACTTCCATAGACAACATCAAAGCCCTGAATGGGCAGTCTGCAGAGGAGAGGGCAACAGCCACCTCATCACATATACCAGGAGGATGCTTTCTTTCCTAAACACCTTCAAGAATGTGAGGAGAAATGTTTCAGTTGTGCATGAGGTCCTCTTTTAAATCTTTATTTCTTACTGTATCCAGAACTCTGCACTTCCCCTTCTCTGGTGTACTGCATGGTAGGTACAGTGTGGATACAACAAAGAAACATAAATCAAGCTTGATTTGTGTATTCTCAAAACAGGCAGTGTTGGACACTGCTATGTGTATGCTTGGCACTGTACTGTACTATCGTTTGTGGCCAATTTTGTGGGAAAAATGAAAGCTTCAGTTGCATTAAGCAAGCAATTACCCTTAGACTTAGACCTCAGAGTTTTGCTTGTTTCACTAGCTACAGTCAGGGCATTTACATGCACTCAGGTAACCAGGTTAAAGTTGGCTTTCTTGAGTAAGCTAAATTCTTAACTGTCATGTAAACAGGAAATGTAGTTTCTGTATATGGGGAAGGGGATTAGACAAACGTTTTTTTGCCAGTTAGATTTAGACTTTTTCTGCCATGTATACACATAACCAGGTTTCTAATCAGTTTTTATACAAGATCACATGTGCACAACAAAGGCTGCAGACACTTGCCACTCTTCTAGTTTCAGCAGAGAAGAGTATCTGGATGAAGGGAAAGATCATTACATTGACCAATACTGTCTTGTTTTTGAATCAAGTCAGCCTCAAATCCGAACAAAACTAAAATCAAAACAAAATGCATCTAAATAAGCCACTTCTCAATATATATTTCTTTAATTCAGAGAGGTCGCCCTGTGAAGGTCAGCATCCCCAACACTGTCTATATAAGGTTAAAATCTTTCTTTAACCATGCTTCAAAATGAACCCAAAGTAGAGAGGGATAGTAGAGGGCATATCAGATTACTCATCTGCTGCATCTATATAAAAAAATACGCAGTACCGCAGGGCTCAGTACTTAGCCCTCTTCTCTTTTCTCTTTATACTTCACCCATAGGTCAAAATATACACAGTCATGGAATTTATATCCACTGCTACACGGATGATACACAGCTGTATGTTCCTGTGAGGGCTGATGATCCTTCAGTGATTACTAAACTGGAGCCCTTCTTGGGTCACATAATTTTTTACTCCTAAATTCTAAATCCCAACACCATCACCAGTTTGATCAGTTCACCATAAGTCTTGACAACTGTATGATTTCTCCGAGGTTGACTGCCAAAACCTAGGAGTTACATTTGACCACTTCCTGTCTTTTGAGCAGCACACCACCTCTAAGATTGCTTTCCTTTATCTGCAGAACAATGTTAAAATCCTTTTTTTCTGTCTGTAGCAAATGCAGTGATTTTAATTCATGCTTTTGTGTCATCTTGGCTGGAATTTTTGTAATGTGCTGTTGTCAGCCTTGCCACAAGCCAATACTAAAAGTCTTCAAATGTCCAGAATGCTGCAGCTAGATTTCTAAGCTTCTGCACTTTCGTTGTTTCTGTTCATTATTGTTATTGCTCTGCTGTTCTTTTCTTTTTCTTGTCTCCTTTTATCTCTATACTTTTCACTCACCCCAACCAGTCGAGGCAGATGGCCACCCACCATGAGCCCGGTTATGCTGGAGGTTTCTTCTGTTAAAGAAGTTTTTCCTCTCCACTCTTGCCCAGTGCTTGCTCATGGAGGATTTGTTGGATTTCTCTCTAAATAACTTTAAGGTTCTGACCTTAATATGTGAAGTGCCTTGAGCTGGCTCTGTTGTGATTTGGTGCTATATTAATAAAATTCAATTCTATAGTGACTTGCCCAGAAGTGAACTCAGTGCCGACCCTGCTCCAGTTCCCGCCTCTTCTCTCCCTCGACCAACCACCTTGCTTTTTCAAAATAAAACTCTTTTAAAAACAGTCTTGCCTGTCTGCCGAATATTTAACTCCTCAGGGCCCACGTGTATTATGATTCTGCAGGTAGCTGGGTCACCTTTAAAGGATACAGCTTTGTTCCAATAATGTTGTCTGTCAGCAGGGAAGACAGTAGGTAAGTGGATTAGGTGTATAAAAAATCAATAGCCAATCACTTAGGCCAATGGAGTTAAGCCAAGAGCTTTTGCTTGGTTGTGATAGAGACTGAATAATGTTGTGTGTCCTCATTTGGGTAGATGGTGCTCTAGAACATCATACTCGTACTTAAGGACATCTTCTCTTGAGAACATTATGAAATCCATCAAGAATGAATTATGTCGGGATTTAGCTTTTCTGCTCCACAACTAATAAATGACAAGGCTCCTGGTTATTATTCTGTTCATTTATGTAGTAATGATACTTCTGTCTCCCTTTCATAGCCAACATGTCCTTCACTCTCTACAAAGAACACCAACATACTGAGGATATGCCGGAGAGGCAAACTGAGGGTTTAACAGTAACCTTGATAGTCTGCTGTGATGTGAACCCTGTTTAAAATGTTCTTTTAGTAGCTTGTAACTGTAATTATGTCCTGATGTAACAAAGTGTTTAATGGAGGAATACGTCATTGTATATTATAGTGTGTGTGTGTTAGATGTCCTTAATGTAATCTCTCCACTGTCCCATTTTAAAGAAATGTGACCGTAAAGACAAAATAATCTACGTGCTAGCAATTTTAAAAACTGTCTGGAGATTCATCAGTCAGTTGCATGCTGATGAGAACAGAACAGAGCTCTGCTAAAGTCCTTGTTCTTGTCTTTAAGATAATAATATAGCACTGTTTCAGCTACACACACATTTGTGAAGGTACTGCACATACATGCTGTGCATGTTTTGCAAAAGTGATGCCACACCTTCTTCCAAGTCACACTTCAATAAAAAAAGACATTTTCTTCTCCATATCAAGGATCTTTGAGAATTCACCATGATTCTGTAAACTTTTTTATCAAGATACAAGATGACGAACGCAAATAAACTGTCAAGGGAGACCAGTTTCCTCAAATCTATATTATTTGACACATGGCCACTAGGAAAAATAGAACATCAAACTCTTAAGGGTTGCTAGTTTACATATTTCCTGCAGCAGGCTGTACATACAGTATCACCATGCACCCATCTCAATTCTTTGTGATTATAGTGCAGTGCAATAACATGATAAGAGCATGGAGGTGGATTTTAGGACAAATCGGATGGTGGCTTTTTTTAAAAGAAGGGAAAATCCCCTTTGTCCTGCTCTGGTATGGCTCACACCATGAGGCTGAAGCATGCCCAAGTCCGGCCCATAATCATCTTGTCAGAGATCCCTTACAATGTCCTAAAATGGAGGAAGCTGACAGGTCATAAGGATGTACAGTTCCTGTCACAATACAACAGGACTCCAACAGTCCTCAATATGTCCACTTTTAGCTGGAGATGGCCAATGTAATGTTGGAGGTATATTCTGAGTTGACCCAGTCCACATTGTAAGAGGTTCTTACCAACTTTGGGTTTCCAAACTTTATAAAAATGCATGTCCATGCTGGAGGAATTACATGGGATTTTATTTTACATTTACATTACATTTTACATTTTACATTTTACATTTTACATTTTACATTTTACATTTAGTCATTTTGCAGACGCTTTTATCCAAAGCGATATACAAGTGAGGTACAAAACAAGCAAAACTCTACATCAAGGAGAAAAACTAAAGCAAAGCAAAGGACTATCAGGAGAAGGGTGTTCATTTAATGAGATATAAGTGCAAATTATTATTATTATTATTATTTTTAATAAGAAAGTGCATTTTAAGTGCAAAGAAAGTTTTCAGCTGGGGCAAGCTAAAAGTTGAAGCTCAGTTCTGATATGACCCACTCCAGCAGGGTGATCTACAACTTTAATAAACTTTAATAAACTGGGGTCCTGTTTTCCAGCAACAGGAGTTCAGACAGCAATGAAACCCTGCCTAAGATGCTCCCCATTTTCTATAAGTGCGCCAATTATCTGCTGTGGGAGTTGTGCCATTTTGGTGTCTATAAGCTACAAACAAATAGATGTATTTTAATGAGAGTCACATATTTAAAAAGTACATTTTAATTTTCACTTTAATGTTTTTACTTCAGCTTCTGTGGCTTCTGCAGGTGAATCACATCCCCAGCAACAAGCAAATTAAGCAGATTAGGAAAAAGATTCAATGTGTATAGTACTTACTTACTTACGTACTTAGAGCTACTACAGCACAGCCGATGTGCCATGAAAGTGAAAAGGCCTGAGTGGGAGAGTTTTGCACTTTATAATCAGTTATCACACAAAAGTGATTACATTCAAATAAGGCATGTCATCAAGCTGCCAGAAAGCATGGTCTTGATGGAAAACACTACAAACAGCACAACAGGATGTTTTAATATTATCTGACAATCAAGGTTGTTTTTTAAGGACAAAACATACAAGCACGACTTACAGAATTTCTTCAGAGCCATAGCTGACCTCTGCCCTTTCGGTATTAGTGGAAGCCACTGTCATGAGAGGTAAACTGTCTGAACTGGTTAAAACTATTCTGAACCTTGCCTGAGACTCAGGTCAGGGCTTCGGTCACTGATTTCAGGTGCTGTCCATTTGTACAAAGTAGAATATGTGGGTCCTGCTGATCTGGTATTGAAGAGTTATCCCAACACAAGTGACGTCTCTAACTTGTCTTTTGTCTGTTGTGATCTTGAAAGAAAACCATGAAAAATCCCCAAATAAGACTAAGATCCTACAACCATGCTAATGACTAAGTCAGGTTGTACTTAGAAAATGCAAAACTGACTTTTAATAATAACCATGGTGCTTATGTTGTAAATGTATAGTTTTGTTTGGTACTGCTTAAGTGAACCGCACCAATGGGGAAAACAAAGAGTTCAATTCAACCACTCTAAACAAGGCAGACAGGTAAATGCCCTAAAATGCAAATCAAACTTTCAACCTCATTGTGGAGTTAGAGGGAATTATGGGGGATCACCAAAGATACCAGGAGTGGCTGGTAATTTTCTGACAGATGGACTGACACAAGATTTTTGCAAAGTAATTAGAAGTCATTACCTGCGAGCAATAAATGTTTGTACCAAATTTCATGGCAATCCATCCCTGGAAAACAAACATGTCAAATTTATAGTGGTGCTAGATGGAAAGTTATTGGATTATCAATTGGGACCTTTGTTGTATCTCACACCCTCTCCACTGTAAACTATCAAATAAAGGTGAAAATGCCAATAAAATAAATTTTAAAATTAAATAATGTCATGTCACAGTAACTGCTGAGATGCTTTAATGTGGAATAAGTGATGGACTAACCAACAGACCAACATCCCTTGAGCCACAGTAAAGTATGACGATTGAAAAGTCAATTTACCTAAAACTAAAAGCCAAAAAGTGAAACTAATCAATTAATACGACTTTGGAAGAATTCAGTGAAACACACTTGGGAAAACTGCTGTTAAATTGTTAAACCGTCCAATGACTTTGTGGGGAGAGGTATTGTTGATGGAGCAGATTCTATACTGTTTCCATGGCCCAGAATAAATACATTCGTTTAAACCAACAGAGACTGACCAGATAGTGTTTCTTTACACATCAATGACCACACAACGAGTGTAGCTCCTATGACTGGCTGGCATCAGCAGCTGTATTAAAGCTAAACCACATTATGGCCTCCGCTAGCCATACATCTGTCTGCTCTCACTAAAATTCAGTATTGTACTTACTTTTTCTAATATGTAATGTCTCGCACAATATGGAATACATTCACCGAGACCTTAAATGGAAGTAGGAGGTTAGATAACGACTGCCTTCCATGTAACTCAATGCTAAATGTTCTTTCAGTTTGAGGTACAGTATTCCTGAGGTTTGTTTTTTGTGTTTAACCTTCGTCTTAGTTGTAGTCCTGGGCTTAATTTATTGTTTAGACTAGTTTCCTTCTACGTGTTCAGTTTCTGAGAAATACTATTCATTCCCGATCAGTCCCGTCCGGTTTCTGTGGTATTGGTAATTTCATGGACAGACCTTGCTTGGACCTCATGTTTGGCAAGATGCAGAAGAATGAGTATGTTATTGTTAATGTCACAAAAACCCCAGCAACGCTCTGCATCGCACAGCAATGACTGGTATCTCTCTGGCTCCTGATGTGTACCTCTGCACTGACATGTCATCTGCTAAGGTGTGTCTGAGTAGCCTTAGTTATAATCCGCAAACATAAGAACAACAAAAGAGCACAGCAGCAATGCCAGACAAAGACCACTTTGTATTATTTCATCATCTTAGCCTTTACTAACACAAGCACATGCTAATTTTGCTATGGTGTAATACAAGAAGTATATTTTGCACAATGTTGTGTGTGAAGAGCGGAAAAAAGAGAAGAATTGTGTAAAGCAAAAGAGAGAATCTATATAAAGCCTGTCTTAAAAAAGCTACTGGTGCCTGTACATACAGGCTCTGAAGAGATCAGTGATTTTAATACACATGTACATATTTTACCTGAGTATTTCCATTATAATATTATAATATTATTTACTACTAATAATACAATAATTTATTCAAACATATTTATGTTAAGTTACATCTCTAATAAAGATATAACTATATGATTTATGGTATTACATGTGAAAACTCACGGTATTAGTTTGATGTAAATAACAGTTTGAAGCCCACAGAGGTCAAACTTGCCAATATTTTACAAGGGAAAAGCAAAGTTTAAAAAAAAAACCTAACCAGTTGTGTAGTTCCAGGTATCTGGAAGGTGAATTATTGAGTTTCAGCATATTTGAGTCTGTTTACAAGACAAAACAAAGATGGCAGCCTAACGACTGTTTGGATAGGAAGCATTGGGGAGATAGGAAGCAAAATTTGAATTTTCATACATTGGAGGAGGCTTTTCACCCATATTGTTATCAGAGTCTCTAGTGAATTTCGAAATATCACCAGAACAGTAAGTATTTTAAATGTCCTTCCAGGTTGTTTACCTCAACCAACAGTATTACCATGATCCAAATGTTTGCTATTAAACAATGATCACAAAGTAGTAAATATATCACTATCATTATTTGTTTTAATGTGTTCATTAAAAGATCAGATCACCAAAGATCACCATCACTGTGATGTATCTGGTCAACATTTAGGCAAGTCGGGACGGAAGAGTCACCCTGCAGGATAAGGTTACGATGAAGGTAAAGTGGGTATACAATCATACAACAGAAAGAGAGAATGAGAGAAACACTGTGGCTTAAAGTGGTGACCTCAGAGATGATTGACGTCAGAAACCAATGATGATGCACTTGTGTGCTACGGTGCCACACCTCTGCATCCAGGATCCTCCCTCTGCAAGCTGCTGGTTGCCCTCCATGTGTTCTCTGTTTGTGTTCTCGTGGCATTTACAGAACTCCAGTTGTTACTGACCAGTAATTCAGCATGTCAGTTGGAAGGTTTATACTCATTCCTGACTTTCAGAGACTAAGAAATGGTGGAAACAGTCTTTATGCATGGTTTGTTAAGTGTTCAGACTAAACTTTAGTTTTCATTCGGTCTAAAAATGCATTAAAATACATCTGTGAATAATGTGAAGCGTCTTTAATCATAATAAGTTTGATACTAAACAGATGGTTAGCTTGTTAGTAACCTTCTTTCTGAATACATTTTGTTCTTGATTACGTGCACCACAGCCGCTTTAGGAAGGAATCTCTTCATGGCCAGTATGAACAGGAGGAGCAATTTCAGCAACCAATAACTCTTTCAGTGTCCACTTGGGCATGTTAGTGTTGTTCTAAGATGGACTCAAACCTATTATTTAAATCTGAACCTTGGAGGCACTGAAGACACCTGCAGCACAGACAAATGACCAACCATTTACCATAAAAATCTGTACTGCCTGTCCAGACCATCTTCTCTTTGATCTCTTTGCTCACACACTCATCAATATCTCTCCTATGTGTGCTTTACCTATTGAGCCTCCATCTTCCACACACTCTGTCTATCACACCCTGGGGAATTAGCCATGGAGGATGAATTGATGTCTGACATACTGTATGAGTTTCAGCAACAAAGGAACATTTAAAAACCTAATGTGAGAAAAGAAAGAGTTTAAAGTTAAATGAAAAATGTTTTGTGTAACCGCTGTTAAGCGAATCCCTGTCACAAAAGTAGAGTGAATTCTAAAAAGATTATAAGCATTAGTTGGATATACAGTATTTAGTCCCTTCCAACAAGGTCACAGGCAGATAGTTGTTGCAGAACGGCATGATAATGCTATCACGATCTCATCTTATGCCTGGTATTAAACAACCAGCAGCAAAAAGTGGTATTTCCTGCACCAAGCTGGGCACAGTGACACTGGGAGAGCAGTACATTAAATATTAGAATGTATTTCTATACAGAACAGGGACTGCAGGCTTTGTCACTGATATTAATTACGGAAGGATCTCTGGATTTACTCTCGGCAGTAGGAATAGTTACAGTAAATGCACACAGGTCCATGTTAAGGCTGTTTTAAGCCAGACTTGAAAAAATAAGAAGCTATCCTTTAATTTCAGCCTTTCCTACAGTTATGTATCAGTAGCACATTTCAACCTGACCTGGACCCAGAAGCACATAAGAGTCAGTCAGATCACGGTATCACCTGTTTTAGATTTGCGGCAGCTCGGGCTGAGCTGGGCTCATAATGTAATATTAACTCTCCTTCCTGTTCCATATGAAAATTTAAGCACAATCCCAGAAGTGCAGTAAAAAATAGAGTGCTAGCCAAACGCAGCTTCTGGTCACAAACATGGCAATGGCAGATCATTTACCTCACGCGAATCCATCACTATGAGGTAAAGTCTTTGGTTTAAATCATTTTTACAAGCCCTGACTGCTCCGGGGCTGACCTGAGCAGGACGGTGTGGCACATATTTAGTTTGGTCATCACTGTTTGAAATAATTTTGCATAAAAAGAAAAGCATCTTGCAGAGTAAATATTGTCAGATTGTGCCTGAAATGGCTTTTACCAAAACACCCCAGGAAGAGCAATAAGTCATTATTGAATGATTTATTTTGGAAGAGAACTGATTTTTTTACTCTTTTCAGATTAGACAGTTGTTTTGGCTAGCTGTTATACTGTTGTGCTTCAGCAGCAAGTGAGCACTCATGGTTTCATCGCTGATAAGACTAAAACAAATAGTTGGGAATGTAAATCATCAAAATCCACTTATAGAATTAGAAGAAGAAAAAGACCTGATGTTCCCCTGCTGCAATAAAAATATGAGCGAACTGCGGACATTGTTTTATACTTTGAAAACTCAATTAAGTCAACAGAACTTGAGAAAAATAAGTTTTTATCATCTATACTATCAAAATTATCATTATGATGATGATGATTTTTAGGCTGATTCAACTGTTTGATCAATAAAAGTGACCAAAAAGTCTTTGTTTTGCTTTTACATTTCTTAAGTTAAAGTTCTACTCTGACATGAACAGCCTCTTGCAGACAGAGATGTCGCTGAATGGTGGAAAGTGGTTTTCTTTAATTTAACTTTTCATCTTTAAGACATTAATTGCCAGAAATATACATCACTACATCTTATTTTTCATTGTGATGGGAGAGCAAAACATACAATGTAGTAGTTAGATGCTACGTATCTTAACCCAAGTGTAAAATGCATATATACTATATATTACAATACAAAAATAAAAAGATTTATAATAATAAAGTCCATACAAAGTGAACACTATGAGCTTTCTAAATGCAGATGTTAATGCAGGGCTGTTGTATCAAATAATTGGTTATGAAAAATGTGGTAGTGATACATTTATCACACAGAACACAGTCAAATCATTCCTTGTTAACAAATGTACTTTATTTTCAAGACAAATGCTCACATTAAAGAACATAAGGATCTAGACAACAGAAACAGAATGGCGTAAATAACTGGCATAAAAAAGTAACTTTACAAGTAATCAAATAATTGCCTCAGTTATGGTTATGACCACAGTCTTAATCCTGATGAATAACTGAGCTTTGTCTGGGCACAGCTGTTCCAAGTGAGGAAGCCTTCCCATCACAGATTACAGGGATGGTATGTGCTCAGGTCAGCATCCTCAATCCAGATGTTTGAGGCACGAGACTGTTGTTGTGGAAAAGTGAACCAACAGTTCTTCAGTCACGTGGCTTGCACGGGACCCGACCTTCAATCTTGTGACCTCACCTCTTGGCCTTCTTCTCCTTCATGATCTTCTTGCTCTCCTCTCTCCTTCGTTTATTGACAGGGTTGCGTGGGTCGTAGATCTCAAAGGTGTCCTCATCCTGCATGTTGGCATCCTTGACTTTTCTGGTTTGCTCATCAAACTGCAGAACGTGGGCCATCCTAAATCAGATGGAGAGAGGTGGAGAGAGTTCAAAGAACAGCAGCAGATAAATCATAAGCTCTGTGCAACTTTTACCTAGAGGTTATGGTCTCTTTTTGCTTTTAGTACTTTGACTATGTTCATATTACATACTGAAGTGGCATAATTTGACTCAGACCTGATTTTTTCTCATATATGTAAAAAGAAAACAAAAAACAAAACAAATAGTAATTTTTTCATTTTATATCTATGCCACTAGCATATGTGGCATCTACTATATATCCGATCTTACCGAACAGCCAGAACTGAACTCGCAGGCTTATTGTCTGTTGTTTTCATTTGTTGCTTCAGAGCCAGCAATTAGACAGAGTGCAACAACAGTGATGGGATTAACATGTAGAAGAGGAAGATTCAGGTTTGTGTGACGTTGACATTGTGTGACAAGCTTCCGTCTAACCCAAACAGGAGGAAACGTGTCGTAACTGAACAGGTTTTGTTTTTACTTGCAAACATAAATGTGAACAAGCAACACAAAAAAAGTCAATCTGACAAAAGAAAAGTCAGAAATGTGAAGACTTTGACTCCATCATTGTTATGAATGCTGGTATTTTTTGCAGTTGCAAACATATACTAATAATAACAACAACAGCCTTTATATTTTCTAAAAGTATGAGTGTACAGCTAGTAAAATACTAATGACATAAGTAATAAATAAATAAATAACAAAAAAACCAAAAAAACCAAAAAGCAATCAAAATAATATAGCAGACTGGCCAAGACCAATCTTACATATGGCTCTGCCATGTTGGCAGTGCAGAACTTAAAGTTGATGTCAAACAATTTAATGAATTTTGCTCAGCTTTAGAATTCTAAATTTTGCCACACTAATTAAAATCGATCATGAAAAACATGATTTGGTCCCAAATATTTACTTCAGGTAAGTGAACTCTCCAAATGCAACAGCACATCTTATATACAACACAAATTGTGACTTATGAATTAGTATTAAATACTATAAAACTATTTGTAATGTAAATTTGTCATTTTGAGTGGACAGAAATTTGGGCAACAAAACAAAGGAAAACACAACAGGCAAGTTATTCTATTGCCTAATATATTAGCAACACATCCAACAGAAACAGACCAACATGAGCTGTTGAAGTCACTATCCTTTAAGCTCCCTTTTGGTCTCCACTTCCTCCCGAGGGAAAAATCTGGCTATTTAGTTGCTCCACTAAATCCACAAAGCCTCTAACTGCATATCCAGCCCAGTCTTTTATCTTCCTATACAACTAAAATACTACACTACTCACTAACATTTTTATGAGAAACGTAATTGCAAGCGGATTACGCTTTCTGTCAACATAATGACCGTATGTTCAAATACATACGCAAATATGTTGATACTTAACATATCAATTAATGTCCACAGGCAATAAATTTCTGTCCGCCAAAATATCCAGTCTACAACATCTGCTTTTCTCTTCCGCTAAAATATCTGATCATGCAGTTTAACATGCTGATATATGACTCCAACTTTATTAACATGTTTTATTGTTGGGTTCAGGCACTCACATCACTGGGTTAGGGTCAGGAAAAGATTGTGGGCTGGGTAGCGAAAATGTAACAGATCACTTCACACACAACGTCTGCCTAAATATGTAAACACAAACATGATCTGTCTCTAACCTTAACCAAAGTATTTGTTATGCCAAAACCTAACCTCACGCAGGACTCTGGTCTCGGTCTTGGGTCTGCAGATTGCCAGTCCTGCACATTATACGCCTGCCATCCACCCCAACCATGTCCTTGCGACACAATTCCTGTTAACAACCCTTACTGACAACCCTTAAATGGGAAGCCAATATAATTAATAGTTTTGAAAACAGTGTGAACACGGTACTTTGTTTCAATTTAATTAAATTTTGTTTTAATTTAAAGGCACATGGTTAGCCGACAATGGTTAAAACATTTAGACCTTTGAGTTCAGTAATACACTACCATATTAAAACTGGTATTCAAATTCTAATGCCAGTATCTATGACACAGAGTCAGTTAACAAGCATTTCAATTGTTTCTCCCCTTATAAATGAGTAAAACAGTTAGGCTGAGCAGTTAAAAACCTGATAGAAAGCCCTGGTCACCAGAGAACAGCCTCTTGTGTGTGTCTCATTTCTCCAGTCAGTTTCTTTCCCCCGAAGACAAATTAAACAATTAGGTCATCCCTCTTGGGAGATATCGGTGTCAACACATTTTCTCCCACTGACAGGATTTCTTCTTCTGCCATATGAATGTAATCAATGAATCTACATAACAAAAGAAGTAATGACAAAGTAACTACAAGGATGCTTTTTAAAACACAGTGCAATTCTGTCATCCAGCCACATCTTCCCACATCCAGGTCTGTGTTAGAATACAGTATCAGAAATAACCAGTAGGTCTTTCCACTTTGGTCCAGACTAAAATTTCTAGATATATTGATATAAAATGTCTATGTCAATTATTAATCATTCTCTGAGATATTTGAGATATTTTAAATACTATCACAGCAAATATTGACATAGGCTATTAATTTAGATGAATTAATCACAGAGCATGTAATCAATTACTAATTATTGATGAATTATTTTTTTTAATTTTAGGTTTATAAACTCATAGAGAATAGACCTAACCACCCCTGACTGAAAATGTAATGTCTTCCTTGCGCACTTAAAGCCATGATGTTTATGCAAAGGTATAGTTAAAAGCAAGTATATAGTGTGTTATCTACATCGGTTGTATTGAGCAGAACTAGATCCTGGACTAACTTGAATGAGACTGCATACTTCCACTTGGATTGTTCATAATACAAAGATTGATGATATCTGATCTTGTTTGTAGTCTCCTGTTACAGACTCTTCTTTCATTGTAGTAAATAGAGAAATCCTTTTTGGGCTGCAGGGGGATTTTTGTTTCAGTGGCCACTGGGAAAACTGGCTGAAGGGCTAAGTTGTGGTGCCATATCCAGCTCTCTTTATACATGCATGGTCAGCAAGTGGACAATGAAAATACTTTGGTTTATTATTTCTGTTTTCTTTAACCGTTAATTATGAGTTGTGGTTCCATGACTCAATTTACTGCTGTTTATGTTTGTCTAATCTGTAGCTCTGTCAGTGTCTTTAGCTCCTCTAACCTAACATGGTTATATCTACAGTACTGTGCAAAACATTTAAGGACTTTAGATTCTTATCCATCACTAGTACCATCTGAAAGGCATCTGATCGGTCATAAATTAATTCTACAGCAAGAGTCCAAACATCCAGCCAGACTCATAAAGAACTATACTCTGAGACAAGAACATCAAGGAGGCCTGCGACAGATAGTCTGGCCTCTACACAGCCCTAATCTCAACATCATGGAGTCAGGCTGGGAAGAGACAGAAGACACTGAGGCAAACTAAATCCACAGAGATGTGGCAAATTCTCCAAGATGCTTGTAACAACCTACCTGCCAAGTACCATGAAAATCTGAGCATAATCTGTACTGTTTAAAAGGTCAAGACACTGACCCCGCTTTTTTATGTTTACTGCACTTTTTTCAATCATAAATAAAATTTTAAAAAAAGTATACAGGCATTTTTGTTGAAAGCATGCTTACTCCTTTCCCTTCCTGCCTTTTGTGCCAAAAGTTTTGCACAGTACTGTACATCAGTCTTAATGACCATCAAAGACTCTCTTTAAAGTTGATGACCAACAGGTCTGTCTTATCTGCTGCAGAAAGAAAACATTTACATGACGTTGTGTTGAAAATGTCTGGGTGTGTAGACTGGCTTCATGTGCTGCAGTGCAATAAAGAAACTGTGTATTCTCTATTGTGTGGTTTAAAATAGTTTGTGTTTGATGTATAGCATGTGGTATGTGTCTGTCTCTGGCTGAGTACACAGTTTGGCTGTGCCTGCGTGCTCTGCACTCTCTCCTGTGCTCATTTGAAATCGACAGGAGTTGTGACAGCTCATCTAGAATGTCATGGCTAGACTCTGGCAGGACACTGAAGACTCCTGCTGTGTGAGCGGGCCACCTCTGATAATTTGTCTAGCAGTGTCAGTGATGACAGCCGGCCGGCTGTACAGCCTCAGAGTCATGCGGCTCCGAGACATGATGTGGACGTTCAGCGTTTAGGGCTTATCAAAACCACAATGTGCTGCCATGTTGCGAGGCCACTGTTTCAGCCTTTCCTCTATATTTATTATTCTTGCTTTTTTTTTTTTTTTCAAGCAGAGGGTGGAGATTGAGGAGCGCAGGAGGGATGGTGAGATCAACAGCAGGCTCTTTGCATCGAGAATCTACACTCTGTGAGGCTGTGTGTGTTAGCAGAAACCGAGAGGAAGAGGAGGGGGAGCTGACGAGGGAGAGTCAGAATATGTAGACACAGACACAGATGGAAAAGTTTACCTCCTCTGGCCCAGACTTGACTTTCAATGTCTGACCTGTTGTAACCCACATTCTGTTCACAGTGCCGCTAGACTGGCACAGATTTCCCACTGGTGTTTTTCTAGGACTGCTATGCTACTGCCCCTGTCCCTCCCTCCTCACAGTACCTGGCGGGGGCAGCGCAGTGAGGTGTCTACTGCCGGGAGAGACTCCAAACGCCAAATTCATTAGGGCCCCTACACACAGACACCCACACATACACACACACACACACGCACAGGCTTGCACTTCAAGGGGGCTTCTCAAAACTAATAGCAACTACAGATTTTGTTATTCTAAATATCTTGCACACAGACACTTTGCTCAAATTCAGACACATGGTATTCATTTCAAACCCTCACTCTGTGTAGTTAGACTTTGAGATCTTTGGTGAAAAACAAAATATGAGAGGAAAACACAGAGTCAGGGCTGATTTCCTGATGGGCAATCTAGTGGCCATGGGTTGAAATCCCTTTCTGACATACACATGCACACAACTTGAACTTTCACACACATTGATCAGAACCTGAAGCAAGCTTTGCATGTGACAAAGGTCAGGTGCAGCGTTTCCTGTATAACATTGATATTATGCAGTCTTCTAATTACCACTGTTCTTTCCATTATATTAAATGTTTGTTTCACAATCTTTTGTGAATAGAATAACACAATGTAGACTTAGCAGAGGCTGATGAAAAAGGCCTTTTTTGCCAACTCGTCATGCATGACTTCACCATCCACAAAGCTGTGTTTTTGCCAAAGTGTTTCTTGAACTCTCAGGAATTGCTCAGGACTCTGCTCACATGCTGCTGCTAATATTTGCTACAGTGGATAGTGTCAGTGAGTTAAAGGGTAGCAAAGTTGCTTACAGTCAGCTATTCTAACCTGTCTCTGATAACATTAACTTTATCATAAAATATTGAAGTCTGCAGCAAAAAATAAGTTAAACTTTGACTTAGCTGGGCTACTGGGTAGTGGGTCGTAGCACTAAATTTGTAGCTTAAAGCTTTGTGACTTTACAATAGTATTCCAGTGATTTAGTATCACAGTTGCAGTTAGAAAATCGCTGTTCATGAAGACGGTAATGTTCTGTTTTAGTTGATGAACAACTGTGTGATTATTCTGGAGGCTGTAGTTTGTGGTATTGACCACTAGTTGACTAATAAATTAATTTAAAGAATTACTGCAGCGCTGTTCAAAACTCTGCTTAATACTCTTCTGGGTTTCTGGTTAACAAATTCAGAAAAAAACTTGCTTTTTTAGAAATTGTGTTTGTCCAGTTTCACAACTGATCCTATGAGAGTAAAGTGAGTGGTGAGTGTTGCATTTCTTCAGAGACTAAGTCTAACAAACCCTGGTTAAGAAAACACTGGCTGGACTGACAGTATCCACTGTAGCAGTGATAGTTACTATCTGAAAATTCCTGTTCAGAGTCACAATCAAAGACTTTTAGAAACAGTGTTAATACAGACTGACTAATACAAATATACAAATATTAAAATCTCAAGGATGCTGAAATGAACAGTACATACCCTGGATGTATGAAACAAGAAGCTAGCTTACTTGTCTGGTATGATGGTCACTAATGTTTGGCCTGTATGTGGATGTCTGTAGAGAAGTCTGGGAAGTTTAAGTCCCAGTTGCCACAGCAGAAACACCAACATTGAAAATACGAATAGTGTCTAATACCACTAAACCTCTAACATGCTTGATTAGTGTTTAATATAAATGCACCAACAATTTGTCCTAACCTAACTTAGCATTGTGCTTGTCCTAACCCCAGTGTTGACTGACCTTCCACTTCTTAGCACTGTTTGGGTCACTGATATAGTTTTATTTATAAAACCATTTTAGACAAATGTCACTCATATCTTTGCAAGCTTTTATCATAGGGTTCTTCTTCAATCACAGGATGCATCAATAACTTTAAAGTTTTCTGCTACAGCCATCTGGGATATTTTGCAGAGAGGAATATTATTGGTGTTGAAGACTGAGATCGAGGTCAAGGGTAAAAAATAAAAATAGTATGAATAATAGTTATTGATAATAAGGATCTCAACAAGGTAAACAACTTCCTGTGTACTTCCAGGAGAGACTTAGGCCCAATAAAACCCACTCAAAACCTATGGACATGTGTCCTTATCAGGTGGCAAAGTCAAATAATAAGATAATAACTAAGATAATAATAAATAATAACACAGATTTACAAAGCTTACTGACCATCCTCTGTCATCGTCCTCTGCCAGCTCCTCCACATCCTCCTCTGGAGCTTCAGTGATGGCTGACGACAACTTAGACTTGAAACTATTGAGGAGGGCCATTGTCTACAGGGCAAAAACACCAGACACCATTAAAACATACATGTTGACGATGACAGAAGCCACATCCTGTCTTCTGAAATAATTTCTCTTTCAAAAATGTTCAATTCTATTACCTGCTCTTCTCGGCTTGAGCCTTTCTTCACTTTTTGTTTCCTGAGCTCTTCGTACTTCTTTCTTCCCTCCAGATACTCGGTAACAGCCTCACTGGTTGGTTTTTTATCCACTGAGAAAATGAGAGGGACATCACTGCTGATCACTATTTACTCTTTATTTAAACTTAAGATGAGTGTGTCGATGTCAAAACAAAACAACCATTTTAAAATAACATTTTATATAAACATAATTGTTGAGTACATTAAAACCTACACAACTACACCACACACACTGTTCAACTGAACAGATCCCTGCAACACAAAATTAAGGTTTCCTGTCAAAGAAGTCACGTTGTCAAAAATCTGGCTGCTACCAAACGCTTACAAATGTTTGCCACAATCAGAAAAACATAAAGAGATCTTATAACATGTTTCACGATCAGAAGGAAGAAAAAGAAAAGTGACAAATACATAAGATAAAAAAACAAAAAACAAATCTAAAATGAAAGCTAACATTTTAGTGACTATATGAAAGAAAGTATTTTCTTTCAGAGAATTACTGTATGTCTGATACAAGCTGTAACAAAAAGCAGCAAGCAAAACATTATGATTCAGCATTTTTCTGTTTAATTTTATTCTGAATATCTTTCAGCGTTTTTTATCCATTTCAGATGGAAGTACATTTTTACACCGGCCAAGAGCTGCACACAGTGGTTGTCACATTCCAGGTGAAAACCTGGGACTAGTAGTTTTAGTGACCTAGTGCGTAAACATAAAAACATGTAAAAGCTAGAAAAATCCAGCAGCTAAACTATTTATTTAATCTATCAATGCCTCTACTCAGTGCAAGGAAGGAAACCGATAAACTTGATCTGATACCAAACCCATGCTCACAAATCGAATACAGGACAAAATAACACGTGGAACTGGATCATGAGCCACCATAAATAAAAACACCCTCACTATCAATCATATTACGGACATTAAATAGTGGATACAGTGAGACACACTGATCAGAGCTACAGGATATTCAGTTTTAATTAGAATTCCTTTAATTATTTATAGCAGCTTTAGAAATGTTAATGGTTATGTATCAGTTTCGGGGGAGACCTTGGGTTTCTTTTGGTGCAGCTGAATGCTTTTCAATCTGGTAACTAAATTTCCAGATTCTTAAATGAAATGAATGCTTTTATAACGTTCTTTGAATATAAGCTGAACATCTTTGCGTATTGGAATGTTGATGTTTTTGTAGATGTAAACACTGTTATGGAAAATAATCAACAGAACTAACTGATTATGAAGAATAATCATTATTTGCAGCTCTAGTAGGAACACAAAGGCTAAAAACTGGGGAGAGATGCACTAAAGTAGGTGCTACAGATAACTGTTGCTTAACAGAGAGAATACTTTTCCACCAAACTGTCCTCCTCTGCAGTATGTGTGAAATAGTCTCATCGTGAATAAAAGGAGAGACAATCAGCGAGCTGACAGAGGTACCTCATGCAGTTAATGTGCTTCTTTAAATTTCCCAGCTCAGGCGCACAGCCTGTGAAGTCACACAGAGGCAGACCACAGTCAGTGGGCTGGTGGAGACTTTCTTTCCACAACAAAATATGGTGTCACGCACTCGATGAGCCCCGACACAACGTCACCTCGCTGGCCAAGATGCTCTGACACATTCAGCTGCACCAAATAAATTAGGTAACAGAGACAACATTCAGTGCTTGACAGGCAGTAAGAGCTGCAATATTATGAGTTAATGTATACTTATTTATACAGCACTTTATCATGTGCAAAGGACCTGACTGCGAAAAGATAAAGTGCTTACAAAGATCTACTAATAAACACTAAACTACAGAAGTAATGTAACATAAAACACAGGGGAGAACAAAATGAAGCATAAAACATTACATACTTAAACTAACCCGAGGTTACACAGCCTGGATCACCAACTGCAGGCTGTGAAAAACTTAAAAGAAAACATTATTAGGAAGAAATATATGAACTTTACTAATTTATAAATTAAAATTAGGCAGAAACTTTGGACAGACCATGTTTCATACAGGTCATCTGTTATTTTACTTACATAAAGTTAAAATTACTGCGCTGATTGATTTTTTTATAAATACACAAAGTCCACTTGTATATCTTTTAAAAATAACATGACTTTACGGTGCAGGGAAGAAATTACAGTTTGAGTTCAGTCCTCCAAACTTAAAGGCGAAGCTCTTTACACTAAGCTGCCGTCAAGTAGAAACGTCATCAGTGGACACGATGCCTAATTACTTCAGGCATATTTCAATATTTTTGGAAGCTGATTTATTTCCTTTCTTGCCAAGAGTGCCTCTAGATGAGATTATATATACCACTCACACTAAATATGAAACAACTGTCTGGTGACAGTTTTCCTTAGCATAAAGACAGGAAATGTGACAAAATCTCTCCAAAAGCCAAAGAGTCAAAACGGCAAGTTGCAGTTTTACATGAAGTTATGTGCTGCATCTTCAAGTTTTATTTTTGTACAGATCATTAATATAAACAACCACGTTGCTTTTGATTTTCAATCTTACATATTATTTTTGAGGCTGCAACAAATGACCAGTGTGTTGTATCACATCCTTTTGAAGCAATCCTTAAAATCAAGCAATTGTGGTCACTCTTAAGACCCATAAAACTTGCACATACAGCTCTAATTAAGCAAACTGGTCCATTCTTCTTGGTTTCTCTTACCATAGATAAGATCACCATAAGATCTGGACTTACTGCAGCCACCTGACAATGCTCCAGTGTTTTCTTCTCATCCACTGTTGTGGTTTCCAGATGTATATTTTGGGTTATTCTGACTGAGACAGTCTATGACACTGGGTAGTATGTTTCTATGTAGAACACTTCAGGATGCAGAAAAGCAGATGATACAGACCATTTTAATGGAGGCAAAACAAAAAACTGCAGTAAATATGTTCTCTCCAGGCTACATAGCCTACTAAAAATGTCACCTTGCTGTTTTGTGCCAGAATTGTTGTCCCAGAAGAGTAATGACTCTAACTTTGTAGCTCATACCAGCCATGGTGTTCACTATGCTGCACATGATGCCAAACAGCACAGTGACTAGTTTTAAGACTGAGGACACCTGTGATAGCGTCTAACTCAGTATTACTACAATCCACTTAAAGGGGTACTGGTAATTAGGACCGGCTATTTTAGAAGATGCCTGGACAAAAAGCAAACGTAAGGTGAACTGTTTTAATGAGGCCTAATCATACCCACACTTTTAGTTGCATTTGTAGAATTGATTAGTAAGTGGATTTATTTTTCCTTTGGACATAGCCAAGCTCACTTTTCTCCCTGCTTCCACTTCAGCTAGTCTGGCTGAGCCAGCAGACACCAAAGAGCTTTTTTTCTAATTATGTGGATGTCAGATCAGAACCTAAACTTAACTCAAACTTGATTAGCTTAAAAAGGGTATTTTCGTCGATTCAAATAAGAACATTGGAAAATAAAGTTTAGAAAGTCTCAAATTTATTGTATAACTTCCCTTAGTGGAAAATACTTCAGCCAGTCACTGGAGTGCCACACTTTCCCCACTTCCCTGAGGGGTAAACGTGAAAATTTGCTCAGATGCTCAAGGGGCAAACTTTTCCTCTTGATTTATGAGACCAACACGTCATCTCCCTCCATCTCTTCCCCAGGTCAGCCCCCCCTCCTGCCTGCTGTGCCTTTGTGCTGCAGCCTGTGAAATGCTGGATGCTGAGTGATGATGCCCTGAGGTCCTACATGAGGAACACACACCACCCTTTCCAGCTGTTGTCACTAACTACTATCTTTGAGTTTGATGGCCTTTCTAACTACATTCCTGCCCTCTCCTGTCACCTGGGCTCAAGAGAGCTGCAAATCAGGCTGCTGATGTTGTAGCAACAGGAAGACTGTTGTGGATGACAAACATCTCCACTAAAGGATAAAAGGTTCATTTTCTCTGTTAAAAATTAACAGATTTTAAAGAAAAGGCAACATTACTGCTCATCATCAATCAGAAACACATCAGCAGTGATTTTGTCAGTTTGTGCTTAAAGGTTAACACCAACTATCCATCTTCAATTATACAACAAGAAAAACTGTTTAGCAGATTTCAGTATGTGTCCAGTGAAAACATACAACCTGGTCAAAAACTGTCAAATGTTACCCTGAGTAGGAGAAATAACACGCTAATCTTAATCACATGTAATTGGAGTTTCAAATATCACTCTGCTGTAACATTTCCTCAAAGTCAACAACATGACTGACAAGGCACCAGTGTAATAAAAAACCCAGAGCACACAGACATAACCTGTGTAATACCTAAGTGGGATAAAGCCTGTTGCCACATCATTTAGGGTAGGTATTGAATGGACAGTGGTTTCAGAATGGTTCTCTTATTTTTGGCTCCAGTACTTAGCAGTCATGCCACGAAAGAGAAAACCAGACTACGGGAACACTAATAACTCATGTGATGAAAACTGAAGTGATGACTGATGAAAAAAATAAATGAAAAAGGTTTCACAAAAATCTGGTTTAGCTGATGGTGAGTTCTCAAGAGACAATTTGTGTTTCACACCAATGAAGTGCGATGCCGCGCACACGGCAGCCATGAGGGCAGCTACTGGAGGATGAGGAATGGGCACAGAGTGACATCATGCAGAAATGTGGATTGTTTATAGCACATAATATTACAGCAGAAAAAAAAATTCTGCAGGAA
>OMLM01000347.1:91681-109127 GCA_900302695.1 Helostoma temminkii
ATGTTTATTTAACGGATCTGTGAGCTGGGACAACAGAATGAGTGATACAGCCAACTACTATTTTTGTTATCACTGAATTTCTACATGAATTTATACACTGTTTGAGCAACCCTTTAAAACCCAGCCAATCAAGTTGCAGTGTAAATGTATTTAAGGATATTCTAATCAGTTCATCCTTTAGTCTGAATGGAGACTTATGTCAGAGGTTGTGCAGTTCCCTCCAGGGGTTCCATGGTTTTCACCTTTTAGACGTATAAAAATATACAGTTGGCGTATACCAGTTAGGCATCACAACCATTTTAAACAGTACAGAGTACCTTCATTTTCAGGGTAACAAAGTATTTGTGCAAAGTGACTGCAAATGTAACATTTTTAATGTTTGGATCCTGCCTGAAGTCTGGAGCTCAAACACATCACCAGTTTCATCACTGGAGATGCTTTTCCAGACCTTCACTGCAGCAACTGAAGGTGGCTTCAGTACCTGAAAAGCTGCTCTATTGGGTTGATATCAGGTGACTGACTTGGCCATTGAAAAATAATCCCATTTCTTTTCCTTTAAAACCTCAAGTTGCGTTTGCAGTATGTTTAGGATCATCATCCATCCATAACTTTTGTAGAATTTGGCTGAATGTGAGCAGAATGTATAGCCCAATACCTGTTAACAGTTATATCATCAGTAAACACCAGTGAGCCTGTTCTCCTGGCAGCTGTACAATGAGGTAATGGACCACACCCGGTCAATTAACAGCTTGTCAGTCAATTGCCCAAATAATTTTGAGCCCCTGAAAATGTCTAATGCCTCAGAAACTCTGCCTAAAATAGCTGTGATTCCTTAATGGTAAATGCCATATTTGCGGCTTCGCTCATGTTTGAGCTTAAAATAAAGCTGAAAGTCTACACTTCAATCTCATCTTGATTGTTTTATTTCAAAGCTAAATTATAAAAACTCTTGTCACTGCCTAAATACTTCCAAACCTAAAAAATATATATCTTTAATGCAGTTACAGCTAATATATAAAATATTGATCTTATTAGAAATACCACCCGCTTAGTGCTGACATTGATACACCAAGATCACCACTGTGAAAATATAAAATGAGTGTGGAAACAGTTTATTAAAATGGCAGTGTACAGTGTACAGAGGGCTTTATGTGGAGTTACACACATCCTTCTCCAGAGGCTAAAGAGCTCTTCTCAGTCGTTGAGAACATATACTTGATTTGTATTGTTTACTGCACAAGTTTTGTATTTTGTAAAGTATGTAACTTTTCTTAAACAACTTATACTAGAAACATCCTGACTCATGAACCTGACTCATTCAGCAGCTTGGCAGCAGTGCAGAGATGTTCCCTCATAAAGCATAAAAAAGGGGAGATTAGCTCTTTAAACCAATCAGAGAAGGCCAGTTATATCTGCTTGACTGCTTTTTAGTAGCTTCTTATTAATTTCATAACAGCAATACCAGTACGGCTGGGTGGATGTTAGTAGACTATAGGAAGCATGAGTTTAGGTAGGTAGATTTATTGAAGGTCACCTCCTCTCTTGATTATGTATTGTAGCTTGAAACTAAAATTGTTCAAGAAAAATTATTTGAAATTGTCAGATATTATTGTATTGATGTTGGTACAAGATATTGTTTAGATATTTTTTTAAGCATAGAAAGATCCTGCGCAGAAGGAACAATATGTAATATATTTACTGTATTAAACATAATGACTATCCACTATGCTATGTGGAAACATTAGCTTCTCAGACCCCAATTCTACAGCCTGCAAACTCTCACTCGAAATATTTGTTTCCTTGACAGATCGACTATTTCATCCTGTCCCCTGCTCATTAGTCCATTAGGATCCAGATACCACAGGTTGCCAGACATAAAGCCACTTAGAGCTTAGATGGATTTAAGATGAATGTAGAATTGCTTCTGAACAGCTAAGCACTGAGCATTAGCTAAGGTTAGCCAACTTTAACTTATCACAGCGGGTAATAGGAGAGTGAGTATTCGAGGCACACAGTCTGTAAAATTATCCCAACTAGTGCTGGTACTGGCTAGCAACCTCGTGCTAACGTTAAATGCTGTTAGACACACCGGAGCAGCAGATCAACCTAAATTTCAGTGAGGGCACTTGATTACTTCATAAGTTAGATCTGTGTTGGCTGCAACAAAGACAGAAATAAATGTAAAATTATTTTTTACATTACCTGGTAAATTGAGCAGGAGATTGTAAAGTGGTAACTCCATCTACAGTGTGAGTATTTTTGCAGCAGTCAGTGTTTGTTTTCAGGATAACGGGTTCAGCTTCGGCTACAGTTTAACCAGCCATGCATCAAGCTAACACTGACAGAATAACATAACATCCACATGAGCTGGTTTATAATTTGCAAACAACAAACAATGCAAATCATAACATCTGTGCATATATGTAAATGATTGTGTATGTGTATATACATGGTTATGTATGTGTATAAATATATGTATATATGTATATGTACAAATGGACATAGGCAAATGTGTAGGTGCCAGTATCCCAGATTTCCGAGGGTGTATATATATGTTTATATATTTATGTATGTATATGTGTATGTATGTAAGCATGTATAGGCACATATAGGGTACGTGCAGATGTGTATATGTATACATGGGTAGATACAGGTTATCCTGTATATTTTTCTCTGTGACTTCTGACTTCTGTCCTTGATTTAAATGTCATGTAAAAGGAATCAGGTACATCAGCGCATTTCATTGTACATTGTACTATGTATAATTGCGCATATGACAAATAAAACTTGTCTTATCTTATCTTAAATGCTTACATTTGCTGAGCAAGCTAACATACAGAGTAGGGTTGTCTTTGCAGTTTCAAAGTCTAAGCATTCAGCGATTTGATAATTTGTTATTTGATTTAGTTGAAAAATACCAAACATTTTTTGGATCCAACATCTCAGATGTTATGATTGCGTAATTATCTTATGTGGCAGTAAAATTTATATATTTGGAATTTGAACTGTTGGCTACACAAAACATCCAACTTCCTATTTAGGACCTAGTAATTCTTCAATTAACCAAAAATGTATTTTTCCTTCAACCCCCTTTTGATGTGTACCACCACTGTGTGTTCACTTATCAGTGTGAGAGGCACGTGAGTGAAATGAGTTTGGAGGCTGACCTTCACAGAGAGGTCAGAGCAGAACCAGGAGAATGATTTAAGCTTTAAAGGACAGCAGTGTCAGTGTGAGCGGCTTCTCCAGCGGGATGAGATAAAAAGGGCTCTCACCACAGTGTTCTTCGGGGGCTGAATTGAGTTTCAAGATTTACAGCATCTGAGCAGACATCTGTCTCCCCTACAGTGGCCATTGGTCCATGACATCTAATGGAATTAACTTTTGCTTCCCACACAGAAATGTAATGAAGAACTCTTAAAAGAAACCCCTGCCTCTGGCTCGGCTGCCAGAGAGGCACAAAACAAAGATCCCTGGCAGCGTTTAAATGCCTTGTAAGATAATGGAGGTGCTTAGCTTAGTTGCCACTTGGTACGTATAACAATGCAGGGCCGATACTGACTCAACATTTGGGTTTATAACTGGGCCTTCATGCTTACAGTGTTTTTGGAAACAACTCAACTCTATGCAGACATCTCTAAGAGCAACCCACTAAATCAGAGACACCAACAGAATCTTAGTTAATCTTAGAACAATGTATTCTATTGTATTTTATGTTCTTTCGCCTAAAATCTTGAACAAGCAAATCATAAAAACACAAAACCATCAGTGTTTGCGGAGACAAAAACAATGTTTGAGCTGAACTGTAGCCATAGTAAATTTTCATTGATGGTAATCCTACAATTAGGCTAGTCCCTGCAGAACCCCCTGCAATCAGTTTTGTTTTGTTTTGTTTTGTTTTGTTGCACAACGATAAGCACACAAGCTCCGGGTTAGCCTTTGTGCCTTAGCAGCTTTTGTAATTTTCAAAACGTATTTCAGCAACAGCAAAAATCCGAAGACTGAGAGCATTATGACAGTCTGCACTGTGGTGAAGACCCGAGGAGATTTGGGGGCAGAGTTTAGCAGATTCACATTTACCAAATCTGCAAACTAACAACAGTTCAAAGGGTTTGATGTGCAACTGCGGTGGCCACTCAACAATTTTGACCTACACAATCATCTGCAAGTGCTAACACAAAAATGCAAAGCCTGGAGGCAGGAAAAAAATCTGCAACTAATTGACAAAAATCAGAGGTTTGCCTGTCTTGGCGTCCATTAGCAACGAATGTAGCACAGATCATCTTCTTAAAGACTTTGTTCTTTCTTGGTGTTCCGTTGGGAAAGGAAATAAAACTTTAAACAAACTTTAAAAATCACGTATCACAAAATAAAAAAAAGAAAGAAATCAGGTTCCACATAACTGGTGTATGTCAGTTGAACACAAATATTTTAAGTTTAAGTTAACTATTAATTGTTAGATCATCTTAAAAAAGGTAGATCAGCATAAGATATTTAACTTTATGCACATATTAAGTTAGATCAACTTAAAATGCTGTTCACTGTAGGTTTAATTTTTTAACTGTATTATCAAACACCAATAAATGTGCAAAATAACGATTAACAGTAAAACAAATCAACTGTTCAATACAAGGGAATAAAGGCACCTCACATACCCTCCTTGACTTCCTCTGCGGGTTTAGAACTTCCTTCTTTCCTCTGCTTTATGGCCTGTAGTTCTTTCTTCAGTTGCCGCGCCTCTTTCCGTAATTCATCACTTTGAGGGAAGAAACAAAGTTTAAGAATATACTTCAACATATACAGCTGTTATAAAAAAGTACACATGTAACAGACAGGAAAAGTGACAGATTCATAGACCAAAGTCAGTAATGACAAATGTATAACAGACTTTTGGCTGACTGTTTAAAAAAGCTTGTACATAATTTTCAAAAGTTTTACATCAGTACAATTGAATGCTGCTGTTCTTTACAAACAAACAATTATTCTGAACTTTTATGCTTCTCACATTTTTTATGTTCATGGCCAATTGTGTGGGTATATAAAACATAATAAAACACTGTGCGAGTGTCAGAATGAAGAATGTATCTTAGAATCTTGCTTTATTGCAATACATTTCATGGAGCCTTAATAAAAAAAGTTCAGCACTAGAAGGGGTGCTGAGGTTAAGCAGAGAAAACGTCAATGTGTTTCTTGTTTAGAGATGAGTAATTGCCACTGCAGCAATACTTATTACACTGTTAGAGAAAGGAAATTACTCTCAAAGAGCCTGTAATTTTTAACCTGTTAAGATGCTGTCACTCAGTGATGGGATAAACTGTCAATAAAAACCTTTACTGCACAACTTGACTGCAAAGTTGCATTTTAAAAGAACATTTTAAAACTTTTGTCTGCAGCCTTTACGTTAGTTAAACATTTACTGAATATGAATTTGTTTAATAGTATAGATGTGCCAACAAAAGACAATCAAGCTCAAAATTTAAGGCCAAAGCCAAAACCAAGTCTACATCAAGTCTAACAGCCAAAAGCCAAAACCAAGTCTACATCAAGTCTAACAGACCCCAAAGATGCCCCAAGTCAAGACCAAAGAGATGCAAATTAAACTTTTAACCAGCGTAAAAACCAGCGAGTCCAACAAGTAAATCTAGAAGTACCACTTCACAGTTGTACTCTTCCACAAACCAGTCAGGTTGCAGTTTCCATGCATGTCTGTTCAGTTCATCTAGAGTCCAAGTGGACATTTGTTCCAGATGTAATGAAATTCCCTTAAGATGTTTCTAAGATATACAGTAGCACTGATTAAAATTTAATTACAGCACGTTAGTATTAAAGTCAAAATATAGTTTTTATAAAGTCAAGTCATTAAATTACTACAGGTCCAGTCATTTGACTCTTGCCCATACCTCTACTTTTAAACATGCAAGAATATGAGACAATTTGGATGAATACCATATTATTGCAATGTGTGTCCTGTGATATATAACAGAAAGAAACGACTGATGCCGTTAGCAGCAGAAGTGAAGAAAAACTTCCTTTCCTCAAGTGGCACTACGATAGATACTTCAGGCATGGCTTACGTCCAGTCATCTTAAAAAAACTGGATGACAGAGGCAGGTCAAGACAAATCTTTTTTAATGAATCAAGGTAGCATCCCTTTTCACAGGCAGTCTAGAGCCCAGCTCATGTAAGCTAAATGCTAGACGTCAGAGCCAGGGCCAGTAATACTGATCATTAAATAATAGAAATGTAATAGTAGGAAATGATAATATTTTTTGTACTATTTGATCGCTCTGTTTTTGTCCTATTACCATACTTGTAGAGCCACAAAGCACAGGTAAGCTGCTTGGTCTGGGCAAGTGGTCTAGAAACATGTGAGGCATCTCCAAACCAAACAATGGCTACCTTTGTTACTTACATCTGCTTCTCCAGACTGACATTCATTTATATCATTTTCTTCCCCTTTATCTGGAACTTTCATTCTTCCGTTTGTAGCCTTCCAACACTCATGTTACATTTGTTTAATTCTCGGTCGCTGTCTGTGGCAAAACACTGAGGCATCAAACTGAGTGATATTTTAACTGTAAGTGCCTCAGCAAATATTAACAGCTGTGACTTGATGTCATGTCTCTTCCTTGTTAGCCTCCCTGCTGCTCCTGAGGATACACTTGAGGAATCAGACAGACACAGAGTTGTTGTTCCTCTTTTTTTCTTGAAGAAAATTTATTGCAGCTGAGTCCAGACTGAGTTGCCAAGAGCAGAACTGGTTGGCAGAGACAGACTTGGCCTGTGTGAGGAAGTCGCCTGCTCAGCTCTGTCTAGAAGCAATGACAACAAACCTCTTTTCTGGGAAACACATTTTTCATACAGTGTGGTAATGTGACTCAGCTGTGACAAAACAGAGCTGGGCGAAATAACACAGTCATTCAAAGACTATACAGTAGCTGCCATCCACAATTTTACATGACCGACAAGGTAAAATGTGGTAATGGCCCTTCAATACGACAACCAGCTACAAACATTATTCAATGTTAGCCAATACCAACTTGTTATACAATATTTGGCACATGTCTATAGCGTTTATAGTTATATTCTACAGGGAGGAACAGTTATAATTTTCTGCCTGTCCTGACATGCTGCCATTTGGTTGACAAGATACATATCCAAGGCAACAGTAAAGCAAATGATCCACAGCCCCGGTGCTGGTAAAAGCAAAGGCCAGAAAGGACAGGAAAAGTCCCAACAACAACCTGTTGAGCCACACCTTGCGGCTTAGCAAATACCTCTCAAGACACTCACATCACAACAATACCTTTTACTTTGTATTGATGTAGTGACACACTAACTACACTGGATAAAATCTAAATGCAGTATGTAATAACAATTTTCAGACAGTTCTGACATGATGTTTCAATGAATGAATGATGAAAGTGTGACCATATTTTAGACTGATCACAATATATGATCGCCAAATATCCCACCCCCTAGGTGGAAGAAGACTTAGTGGGATTTGCACCTTTTCTACAAAAGCCACAGAGAAGATCCATCCATTCACCAAACCACAGGTGACTCTTGGTCATTTAGAAAAGACCAACGAGTTTCAAATCAAGTCCAAAGTCAATACAGACAGATTCTAAATCAAGTCCCAAGACAAAATCAATGAATTACAAATCAAGCTTAAATCAAGTCATAGTTCAACACCAACAAGTCCCAAATTCAGTCACAAGTCAAGACCAACGAGCCCCAGATCAAGTCTAAAGTCAAGCCCGACAGACAAAGTCAAGACCAATGAGCCCCAGATCAAGTTCAAAGTCAAGCCCAGGAAGTCTATTCCGAAGTCAAGAATGACAGCCCCCAAATCAAGTCCTACTTCGAGACCAACAAGCCCCAAATCAAGTCCACAATCAAGATCAACAGACCCCCAATCAAGTCTGATTTCAACTGAATCCTTTTTGTTACTCTGTACCAGTCCCTGTGCCCTGTGTCTACCTGGGCTGCCAGCTACTGTCACTATGAAAACTAGAGAGCTGTGGATGATTAACTTTTCATAAAGAAAGCGTACGAAGTGATTGGCAGTAGACCAAGAACTCGATCATGTTTCAGAACTGTGCATTTAATACTCTGGTGTCTGGCAGGAGTCTGAGGCTGACACAGGAACTCAACAACCTTAAAAATAGAACAGTGATGACTGCGAGGTTCATCAAAAATTCAGTCATTTTCCAAAATGCACGAGCAGGCATCATTGCCTTTTTTGGAATTGTCAGTATTCTCATTTTCCTGCCGTCAAGTGACTATTAAAAAAGTAGTTACTAGTAGAATCAAACTGTTACAAGTTAAAATGAAGCCACGGTGTGATTTCAGTGAGTCCAATGTATATGTAAAAGTAAAATTTAATACCTAAGCTTTATTTTGAGTAAGTGCATCACAAGGATGGCAGCCACAGCTTTTCCCTGCTATAGTGGACCCAAACCAGTCTAATAAGTGAGCAAGTGATGTGGATGAATGTGCTAGAATAACACAGTGGCTGGGTGAACTCCCCTCAGGGGGCACTCCACAGCTTGGTCAAAAGCCAAGGAGAACTGTGAGCTGTGGTGGAGGAATCCAACCTCAACCCAGGAATTTGCATGACTTTGCAGGGTGATATAGACACACATTACACATGCAGTGGACCAAGGTTCCTCTTTTAGAGTGGTCAATCTGCAGTGTAGTTATCAATCCTGTTAATTACTCGTGACGAAGAAAGGAATAAATTGTGTTTAAAATCAAGTTTTGGTTAAATTTTGTTTTTTCTATTCCTCTTGGAATATGGTTTGAGATTAAAGCAGAGTGAATGCGCACAAATGCTGACTTTGATCAAAGTCCAAGTGGTGGTCTGCTGGTTTTTTTATGCATTTTCAGAATGTCTAACCCCCTCATCTTAGACATGCATTGCTGTGTAAAAAAAGCCTTTCTAGCGAGCAAGTACCCCATATGGCCAGACATGCTACAGTGGGCCAGAGATGTGTAAACCTTGCGGTTCCAAAACATACACAATCCCGTTGCCAAGAACTGGATTATCTCAAGCAGTTTTCTACACAAAAGCAGCACCGAATGCTTTCTTGATCTCTGCAACCTTTCCCCGAGAACGTGTTGGGTTATGACCGATGACGAGAGACAGGTGCAGCCAATTAGTACAAAGCGACGCGGCATGCAGGGAACGGCTGCTTGGTCAGGATAATTAGTGTCTGATGTCCTATTTAAGTTGTCCACAAGGCTGCAATAATGTTTTCTCGTGTTTTGTTGTGCATGTCTGAGAGGTGGAAACGTAAACCAATAACAATAAATTGAAGACTAGAGCTGCAGCGATTAGTCAATTAATCATGTAGTAAGTAAAATTAAGCAGCAACTGTTTTGAAAATCTGTTTTCCATTATTGTTTATATTTTTTCCTGTTTTATATTACTCCACTCTTTGGAGTTTGAACTGACAGATTTTGGGCAAACTGCAATGGACACCAAAAGGTGTCAAATCTTTGTCTAGATATTTGCTATTTTTATCATGTTATAGTTAGTATCTTTTGGTTTTTGCACTGTTTGTAAAGAGAACAGGGAAACAGGGAGGCTCTGGGAAATACATCTCTTAATGTTCTTATACTGTTTCCACGTGCAGCACACAGTTATCTTGGTATTCCTTCAATGGCATATGTACAGGAACATCATGTGGATGAAGCGATAACACCTAGATATCTACACATGCTTTTCTGCTATTATTATTATTTATAAATACATAATAACAAGTGATCTTCAGACAAAGTACAGTTCCGTCATTATCTCCAGGCTGCAGTAACTGAAAAGCGATTACCAGAGACAGCAGAGGGAGCCAGGCCCACAGTGTGTCCCACAGCCATATGGAAGCGTTCTGCTTCCCCAGTCATGCCCCGTCGAGTTTAACAAAAGTGGAGAGTACCACATTCGATCCTTCTGGGACTTCATTCAGTAGTGTCTTTTATAAAACCACCCCTCTACTCCACAAAGAGGTCTACTTCAAAAACTACAAAATCAGATTTGATCAGTAGTGACAAAATAGTCACAAAATAGGTGTCAAACCCTGAGCCTAAACTCTTAACCAGAATCAATCATCACAGTAATCTGAGACAAACTCAGTGTAAATGGGAACAGTTGGGATCGACTGTGATTGATTGACTTTCAGTTATTAGGCAAGTTGATCCAAGTGTTCTGCTATCATGGAATACTGCACTGGAATCTGGATGTAGGACAGCAGTGCAAGATAGTTTTGAATAATTTTGGTTTCAGGGAGACTCTTAATGTCAAGGCTGTCTGAGCGGCTTTAACTCTGAGAAGAACAATATAGTAACCTCTTCTCCTGATTGAAACTTGCAGACCACAGAGAACTGTCCTTCACACATATCACACACTTGATACGAGTTTACAGGAGCCAGTAAAGTCAATCAGACAGAACCTTAGCTGCTCTTTAGTTTTTTCCCACGTGACTAGATCCCAGTTAGGGATCTTCTTTACATAGAGAGCAACTGAAAGCCTAAAGCAAAGCAACAGTGGAAGAGCAGAGCTCACTCTGCAACAATGCCCCTTTTGTCCCGGACTTACATTGTACCTACCAGCCGGCTCTTTGATTCCCTGCCAAGACAAACCACTGTGTTAGGTTACAGTTCTTGTAGCAAAACAATCTGCGCTTGTGTTTAATATACCACAGTCTGCCTGCATTGAGCTGGCTGTCAGTCAGGGCACACACATTAACTGGGGGCCTGCTCCTTATCCCATTAGCACTTATGAGAGAAGGGTATGTTGATTATGTGTGTTGAGGGCTACCTGTTATGAGGATGTGGAGGAGAGGTAGCTGGCCAGCCTGCAGCATCCAAGAGAGATGACAGATAAATCACTCGCTACACTCTCCTTGGGTGCTTCTCATACTAATGTTGTCTCACACAACATCACCTTCCACTCTCAACGTTCATTCACTTCACTCACACTTTTGGCTCAGACAGATACACTGTTTGCTTCTACTTCAGCACACTAAGTAATCTGCGGTGAGTGCCAACATTCCTGTTTCAAATAGCGGGACCACTGATGTTGCTCCACTGAGCTGCAAGTGAGATACATTTATGTCCGGACGTTTTTGGTCAGTGACAGAGATTTTGAAAACCATAATTTGTAATATTTGGATAAAAAAACTCTGCAATCTATGACTGCCTGATGTCTGTTGCCCATGGACATCACCAAATTCTGAGTTGCTTTGGCAGACCTTCATTGAGGCCAACATTTGCTGCTTGTTTGTGGGTCTTTCTCCCTTCAGTTTTGTCTTCAGTACTTGAAGCTGCTCTACTGGGTTGAGATCAGGTGACTGAGTTGGCGTAAAAGTCATGAGTTGCTTTTGCAGTATGTTTGGGGTCTTCATCCATCTGCACTGTAAAGCACTGTCCTATCAGTTTTGTAGCATTTGGCTGAATGTGAGCAGAGAGTATAGTCCTATACACCTCAGAAATCATCTTGCTTTTTCTGTCAGCAGTCACATCATCAATAAACACCAGTGAGCCTGTTCCATTGGCAGCCATTCATGTCCATGCCATAACACTGCCTCCATCATGTGTAACACATGATGTGGTATGCGTTGGACCATGAGCTGGTTCTTTTCTTTGCTATACTTTTCTCTTCTTGGTTTCATCTATTCAAAGAATCTGATTCCAGAACATGAGAGGTTTTTTCAGATGTTTTCTGGTTTAATTTGTCTTTCCTTTTTTTAATGGTTACCAGTGGTTTGCACCTTAAAGTAAACCCTCTATATTTACATTCATGAAAGTGTCTTTTGATTGTAGGTTTTGACCATAATACTTCTACCTTCCCCAGACTATTCTTGACTTCTCTTGATGTTTTGAAGGAGTTTTTCTGCGATCATCCACTTTAGTTGTTTTCCATGGTTGTCCGGGCCTTTAGACTCATCTAGCTCACCAGTGCTAAAATGTACCAAACTCTTAATTTAGCTACACCTAAGGGTTTAGCTGTCTCTCTTATAGATGTATCTTGTTTTTTCAGCCTAACAATGGCCTCATTCACTTGCATCAAGATCTCCTTGGATTTCATATTGGTAGCTCCAGTCAAATAGATTCTAAATGCCAACTCAATACCTGATATCAACTCCAAAACTTTTTATCTACTTCATTTGTCTTGAAGTAACAAGGAAATTGATCGCACCTGGTAAGTTTACTTTTTGTGAATCAATTGCCCAAATACTACTCAATCTATGAAAATAGAGGTACACTGTTTAATAATTCCTAAACAGTAAATTCCATTTTTTTGTGAAAACTCTCAAAAAAATCTGGAAGTTGAGTCATCGTAACTGGATTTCTCCCTATTAGAGAAAGAATTAAGCTGAAATTCTACACTTCAATCACATCTTAATTTTTTTAATTTCAAATCCATTGTGGTGGTGTGAAGAGGCAAAATCATAAAAACTCCATCACTGCCCCGATATTTCCAAAACCTAACATCACCATCATGGATAAATAGGGGTAGGCACAATACTCACGCAGTGCAGTCCAATATTTTTGTATAATATAAATGATATTAAAGCTTTTTGACCACAACTCATACTGTGATATCAATACAAGATAATAATAAAGTACTAAAATAAGCTATACAGTTAAGTCTGGATTAATGTGACAGAGCAATGTCTGGCTAAGGCAGTGAAACTGATTCAATTTGACTTTGTTGATACGAGTCACAGATATGTAAAAAAAATCTCAGATGCTTGATTTACATCTGATACCGCTTTCCTTTCACAGAGGAAGCTCTATTTCATATTATGTTTTATGGTTTCCAGTACAGAATTTCCACCTAAAAAACTTCTTCCTCACTGCCTTACTATTGGCAACCAACTTGCATCATTTTATTTTAGGATTTTTTTATCCGATCAATTGAATTTTACAAAATGTAAACACAAAGCTACTAGAATTGAAAGATGGGCTGAGTAACATCTGTGTTAAAAGGTAAAATTCACATAAATTTGTACTTTAGACGACTTCAGCAATTCAACCTCATCAGCGAAACCAGCAGACAAAACTGAACTGTTTGGAGGGATTTGCTGCAGAAAGGCAGGAACAGTTAATGATCCTTTTCGGTGTCTGGACCGTGTGTATGTATCTTTCTCTTGCCATATACTGAATTGTACTTCCATTACTATAATAATAAATAATGTAAATTTATATATATGTTTGTGTCTATGTATGTATTTTTATTGTTGTTCCTTGAATATGCAGTGAACAACTTTAGAAGTGCATTACTATTCTATGTAAAGCAGCGAATTTGTAAATTATATGATTAAATATTTATGTATTTTAGTGAACAAAGTGGAGAAAGAAGAAGAAAAAGAACAATGATGTCGTTCCATAGATTAACAGCTCCCCCATCAGGCTGTCCTCTTGTATTACAAGTGGAACGACAATTTATTGGCCAAGCTGTTATTGACAAAAACAATGGTCTTGCATACCACAGCCTCTGCCATCTGCTTGTAAGAAGTTTATATTTTTATGTGTGTATATATAGATTTTTGCTTGCTTTGTACCTCACTTGTAAGTCGCTTTAGATAAAAGCCTCTGCCAAATGACAAAAATAATGCAAATGTAAATGTAAATATGGACTAACATGGCTTTACAGAATGGGACTGATGACTCTATGTCAACTCCCATTTTTCCTTCTTCCAGGTATTTTTGGACTTTTTTGCTTATAATTTCTGTTAAGTTTAGAAACAAGGTGTTTTTTATTTAAGCTCAATTTTCAGTAGTTTTTTTGTGAATTTGGTTTTAATTTATACATTTATATTTGATTTTCTTTTCAGTGAACTGTGATGAATTTTCATGAGGCAGATATATGCAGTCATACCTGCGGCTGCTCTTTTTCTCTCGCTCTTCCTCGGTGGGCTCCGTCGTTTTCTCTGCACCTTTGTCTTTCTTTAACTTTTGACTGATAAGCTCTCTCATCTTCTCTTTCTTATCTGAGTCATACTCTTCATCTGCATCCATGTCATCTTCAACATCATCATCGGCCTCATCATCTGTCTGCATGAACATTGTGAAATTTGCAATTGGCGAAAAGCAGGGGAAACAGGGAATTCTTTTGGAAATTAAAAAAAAAAACTTTATGTCCACCTTACCTCAGCTGAATCGCCTGATGTCCCTTTCTTTTTCTTCCTATTAAAGCATGAGGAATATGGTTTGATGCTTTTAATTGTTTATGTTAAGTTTGCTAAGTTTTCATTAGTAATTAATTACTTATTGCACATACTTATCAACTGCTGGAACAGAGCTCAGCCTGGGATCGTCTTTCAGAAGATCATGGCTGCTTTTGCTTTTTCCCTTTAATGTCTGAAAAAACAAAAACAGAGAAAAGCAACGACTTTGCCGTTATATATTTTGCAAAATTTAAAAATTTCAGGGCAACCTTGATTTCTCAAAATCTATTTAATTTGAATAAAATAAATTATAATTGTAATGTCAACATATTTTCCTTGCTTTGCTAAAGAGGACAATACACACAGTGAGATGGAGATGAATGATCGTCTGTGGTGAAAGAGGTGGAGGAGGTGACCAAAATAATGGTTAACCTTTACAGTACCTTATAAGATCTAGATAAGAACTCTTGATTTGAATGCACTGACTTTTGTTTATGGTAAGAAACAAATAAAAACACACACATAACTATAATCCTAAAATAAACAAGTAGCCCAAGTTAAAAAAGTAGCTGACCTTAGTTGTTAAAGGCCTCGACTTCAGAGTAATTTTATAATTAGCATCTTGTAAAGGAAACACTGGTATTTGCAAGACGAAGAGTGAAATTTAGTGTGGCTCATTCAGCCATAATAGTACTCAATAAATCCATGTAGTGCGTAGCTGACATTTATACAGGGGTCACTGACAGATTACTTATATAATTCAGTACCTGGCTGACTTGATTCGCCATCTCCTCTTCCTCTTCAGCTTCCTCTCCAAATGACAACAAACTGAAGTTTCTACAGAAACATAACAAAAATACTGTTGGAACACAAGCATCAACAACAATTCAAATTTAATTAATAAACAGAAACATATAATCAGTACATGCAGAATAGTCGGTTATCAGTATAAACAGCATTAATGATCAGTTTTTAGTGGATAGAGAAAGTTAAACCAGCCAAAGTAGCGATTCAATCAAGGTTTGCTGCATGAATGCAAAGTTTAAAATAAAGAAAAAACCTGAGAGAGGATACTTTGACTATATATATAAACTTTAATATCTAGAAATAGATATCCAGTTCTGCAGGAAACCAGCTCATAGTGACGGGAACAAATCTACAGATAGAGTAGCCAATACAGCTCTGAATAAAAATGATAATGACATTGTAGAAATTGGCTTTGGGAGAACAGAAGCAATGTCATTTACTTTTCATAAAATAATGGCATCATGGCAGGAAATCTGGGATTGTGTTCAAAAATCTGTCAGACTGAGGAGTATTAGAGATAAATATAAAAAGAAAGAGCAATTGTTTCTAGACTATTATTAGGATGCAGCATTATTCATTACGGGAAAGACAGCTGCAGAAAAATTAAAGTAAGTAAACTGTATGTTGACTGGTTGTAGGCAATTCTGTAATGGAATGAAAATAGGGTGCTGGATTTGGGAAGGAAATGGAGCATTACAGGTCATTTAGGGATATGGGACAAACAGCCACAGGTACACAAACCACTCACATAGAATGACATTACACACTGCAGTACAGTATACTTTTCACTATCTAAGAAGAAAAATGTTTGCAGAAATGGTAATGCTAAAAGAGAGATGCATGCATATGAACATTATCTGATTCTCCTCTACTTCTGGCTGACAAGTCCTCCCAGTGACATCATCAGGAGGAGTCATCTGGTTGCTACTACTTTAAGTTTTACTATTGCTTGACCTGCTTCTCCAAAATTCCTCCTGATGGCACCATCTGAACTGAAAACTCCTTCAAATGACATCATCAAGAGGAGTTTTCCCGGTAGAAGCAGAGGGATATTTTCATTTCGGGTAGGCAGAATAAAGTGAACCTAGAACTAAAGGTAACAAGTGGAAAGTTGCTGGAGTCACCCTTTAAACAAAGGAGTCACAAATTTTGCTTTTAAATTTATTTATTGCAGAAAAATGCATCAAACTCCAGAAAATTCAGAAACTCTTCTCAACCTGTGTGTGTGACATTTTGGTCTTGTGAGGATGCTGTAGCTAGTTTTCACAAAGTCAAAGTGCGTTTTCTGGGTTAAGACTAGGTTTAGGATTGAGATTGCAATTAGGTTTGTTGGGTCCCCAGACATGTATTATTATTGTTAACAATAAAATTTCCTACAGTAACATTCTCATGAATCAGACGAAGAATCTTGGTCTGTTTAGTTGTATTATTCTGCATATGGCTGGTAATAAAACGAAGTAAAATAAACACAAGAAAAAAAAAACTAATAAACACCTGAAGTATGAAGCCCTTGTTACAAAGATAAGTAAAGTCTGAGCACTCACTTTGTGGCTTTTGATTGTGATTTCTTTGCCTCCTCTTTGTCTTTGTCCTTTCTGGCTTTCTTTATCTCACGAGGTATAATGTCATCAAAAGGAGAATGAAGCACCTGGGAAAGACACAGTGTTTTTGCGTCATCTTTTAAATAACAAATGATTACGAGTGAAAAAAGTAATAATAATAGTAATAATATATACCTCAGTGGTTTTTATCTTGTGGGGATTCACAGGTCTCTCATCAGCATCACAATCAACTTCTGCTAATCTGAGCATATTGTAAACTGTGTCTCCTGTTACCTGCATTTGAACACAGGCAAAAAAAAGCAGCAATGGTTATTCTCCTTAGTGTAGGGATATTTACACATTTATGTAATCTACTACATTATATATTTCCTCCGATTTACCTTGCCAAATATGGTGTGTTTATTATTGAGCTCATCTGCGCGTCCCAAGGTGAAGAAAAACTGACTGCCATTGTCATGTGATCCTGCATTTGCCATGGCAACCAGACCTCTTCGATTGAAGCGCAGTCTGGAGTGAAATTCATCCTGAACGACAAAGAAAAATTTTAATTTATTCTAGGAATGGTTACTACTCACTATACTCATGATCCTGTTAGTCTGAACATGTATATACAGAAGTCAATAAAACAAGTAGAAAATGCAGCCCGACCTTGAATGGCCGGCCATAGATGGATTCTCCACCTGCCCCAGTTCCAGTGGGATCTCCACCTTGAATAATGAAGTCCCGCACCACTCTGTGGAATATGGTGCCGTCATAGTAACCTACAGGAAAAAGCATAAGTATTCAAATTACAATCCTAGATGTCCACTTCCAAAATTTACACAGTGTCTGATGTTCAAGAAGTTTGGATAAACATGTCATGTTAAAGTAAAAAAAAAAAACAAATATAAAAAATAATGTGAC
>OMLM01000347.1:109147-126960 GCA_900302695.1 Helostoma temminkii
TATAAAAAATAATGTGACCCATTTTTACATAACCAGTTATTCAGCTGGTCAAGTTCAATACTCAAGGACTGAACTTTATTTTACAGGTAAAGTTCTTTTAGATTACATGGTGCAAGAAACTGGACCAAGTTATTGAAGGCATAAGAACCACCACAGTTTCAGAAAGAAAGTTAGTTTGTGGCTTACAGCTGTGTTAAAAGTGTAATAGTTGTACTTGCATGTACTGTATATTTTACTGCTTAACATTTATATTTTCCATGTTTGTTTTTTTTTACCTTCCATGCACAGTTGCACAAAATTTCTGCATGCTTTAGGAGCCTCCTTGGACCACAGCTCAATGTCAATGTCTCCTGCTGTGGTCTTCAACAGGACCTGAGGGAAGTGAGACGTTTAATTGTCAAATTATAGCCACATCTTCCAAGTTACCTCTATCCTTGCTAGCATAGCAGGCAGGACGTTCAACAACTCAAAATTTAATCCGACACAAATAACGTTAGCTAGCTGCAGGGAGAACGGGGGATCAGTGATGTTTTTGTCGTCCTCAACAATTAAAATAAAAAAGAAAAGTAACGTTATACACTGTACATTTTGTCAGAAATGCCCTTAAAGCCATAAAGTGTAGGTTAAACGACAAAAAAGTGGCGCTCACCTTTCCATTTGTTGGTGGCTCCTGAATGTAAATATTACTCATTGTGCTGTTGGCTTTGTGGTTTTTGTTAGACGAAGAAAACCGATATACTTAGACTTTGTGACAATCAGAGTATCTGCAAATATTAACAGCACTTAATCAGTGTTAAATTTGCTTCACCAGTCACAGAATTCATACGTTAATGTCAACAGCCATATTGGCTATACATGTGAGCCTAGTGTTTACCTCTGAGTTAGTGGGGGGTTCCTAAATAAATATAATATTTATTTTTAATTATTCGATCATTACAAGTAAAACTGTCAATTATATTTTCATATTAAAAACTGAAAACTATTTATCTACACGTAATATTATAACAGGTAACATTTCTGATAACAGACAAATATCGAGCTATAATTTGCTCTCACCTAAAATTGACTTTTGGTTTGACCCAAGTGTTCCACGACACAACCCCCCAGAAACGAGTGAGTACCTTAGTTCCACGACAGCGAAAACTTATAAATAGCTTAGTTTACATAGTTTAAATCTATTACTGATATCATTGTAAAACACAAGCTACACCTTTGTTTCTGTGTACCGACGCTAATTAATCTTGGAATAGATAAACATATATTTTAGGTGCTGGATTCAAATGCTGTTGTATTTATAAAGATTTAACTCAAACGTAACCCTTTTTTAAATAACAGCTATTACAAAAGCAAATTTGAACACAATAATATATAACGACCAGTTTCTTTGTTATAAGAAATTATAGCAGTATATTAACAAGAAAACTTGAAACCAGACCAACAAACCCCGCGAAATTGAGAAATTCATGCTTCAAACGGAAGTACCGTAACAGTAAAAGGACCATACGGAAATCTGCAGCAATGGCGGCGTCTGAAAACAATGTGGAGCTAAAGCGAAAAGCAGATGATAACCAGGATGAAGATAGAGAAGGAGACGGAGAAGATGATGAATGGGTCGGACCAATGCCAAGCGAAGCCACAAAAACCAAGAAAAGGAAAGGTTGGTTGGCTTTCATCACCACATTTTTGCCCGTCTGTGCTAATGGATGCTAACCAGCGCTAACCAAACTCCCGCTAACTTTAGGATGTTTTTGTTTTGTTTGTTTCAGTACTTGAATTTGAGCGTGTTTATCTGGACAACCTCCCTTCGGCTGCAATGTACGAAAGGAGCTACATGCACAGAGATGTTATCACGCATATAGTTTGTTCCAAGTAAGTGTATTTCAAAGATCACATCATTTTAATGCGTATTATTTTTCAATATTGTAATATGGCAATGTATACCCATATTTAGGTTCTTTATATGGGGCTGGTTATTTTAAGGTGCAATTTATTCAAAGCTGAACATGAAAAATACAATCAATGTGGAGTACAATACAAGTTTTTCTGGGAAATGTCAGTCAGTGCTCTGTTCAGTGGCAAATGGACTTAGTGAGGTTCTTGAAGATGTTTCAACAAATGATCTAAAATGCCTCATTTGTTGGGTTTGGGGAATCGTGAGATTTGCTGAGACGTGTGTAGATTGTTGTTTCACTCAGCCATCATGTATGCGTTTAGGTGAATAAGGGGTTTATAAGTGGCATTGACCACCTCTGTTGAGAGATCGTTGTTCCAGTTTAATGTTTACACCTTTTCAAACTAGGCTTCTATCAAATCCACAAAGATTCTGTAAGAACTCTCCCACAACAATTTATTTAGACAAATGGAACAACATTGCCACTGCATGTATTGCTGCAGTACACTAAAACTCAGGAGGTTCTTTAACAAATGCGGCATCCCTGTACATTTCAAACCCAGCAACACACTTAAGTAGACATAAGCAGGACAATGTACAGTATGCACTCCATTGCAGCAAGGAATGGGCTGATTTGTGCATTATACAAATAAAATAACCACTACACAACACAGGAGAGCCAGCTAAGGCTCAGCAATATTCAAAGGTGTCCACACTGTGGCTATAGAAGATTGTCAGTTTGAAAGTGAAGACTAAATGTTATCAATTATTAAATGTAATATAATATAGGTTTACAGACAGAAAATTAAAGTACAGGTCAGTGAGAGAACAAGCCAGTTTTGTTTGTGAAGCTTGCTTCAAAGGCCTTTTTGTCCCTGATCAAAACAAATTGCGCCTCTTTTCAGGACAGACTTCATTCTCACAGCCAGCCAGGACGGCCATGTCAAATTTTGGAAGAAGCAGGAAGATGAGGGAATCGAGTTTGTCAAACATTTTAGAAGTCATCTTGGTACGTGTTTAATTTACCACCATCTCTTTTCAACCATCTACATGTCAGAGCGAGCAGGAACATTGTACATTGTACTTATGCACTTATAACTAATACTGTATGTTAGGAGCGTTGACCTTGTTCTTGCATTGTCTGCAGGTGTGATAGAGAGCATTGCTGTCAGTGCTGAGGGGGCTCTTTTCTGTTCTGTCGGTGACGACCAGGCTATGAAAGTTTTTGATGTTGTCAACTTTGACATGATCAATATGCTAAAGTTGGGGTAAGTTTAAATGACTTGAGTGTAATGTGTTGATATGTACACATTACACACACAGTGTCACCTTTTCATTAGTATAACATGATTTAATTCATTAATTTTTTCCTTCTTCGTGTAGCTTTCATCCGGGCCAATGTGAGTGGATCTACAATCCTGGTGATGCGATTTCTACAGTGGCCTGCTCAGAAAAATCAACAGGAAAGATCTTTGTCTATGATGGAAGGGGAAGCAACCAACCCCTACACGTTTTTGACAAGATGCACTCCTCGCCGCTGTCCCAAATCCGCCTGAATCCCAAATTTAGAGTCATCGTCTCTGCTGACAAAGCTGGAATGCTGGAATACTGGATGGGCCTGCCAAATGAATTCAAGTTCCCTAAACACGTGCACTGGGAATACAAAACAGACACAGACTTGTACGAATTTGCAAAACACAAAACTTATCCTACCAGTCTCGCCTTTTCTTCTGATGGGAAGAAAATGGCCACCATCGCTTCTGACAGGAAAGTCAGGATCTTCCGTTTCCTAACAGGAAAACTGATGAGGGTGTTTGATGAATCGTTAACAGTAAGTTCTCACACATCTTTTTAGTCAGGCTTTCTTTACTGATATGGCTATTTTACATGTTTACTACACCTGCTTTGTGTGTTAGATGTTCACAGAGCTGCAGCAGATGAGACAGCAGCTGCCAGACATGGAGTTCGGCAGGCGAATGGCTGTGGAGAGAGAACTGGAGAAGGTTGATGGCATCCGACTGACAAACATCATCTTTGATGAGACTGGGCACTTTGTGCTCTATGGGACTATGCTGGGCATCAAGGTCATCAATGTGGAAACCAACAGGTACAATTATATGAAGGTTTTTCTTAAGAAACAGTTTAAACTTCCACATTATTTTCTCATGATCATTTCAGTTAGTGGTTAATTCCCTAAATAATCGCATAATTAAACATGGGCCATAATGTTGGCTCTGCGCCAAACTGATCTTTTAAAAAATCTTATTCTATTGATACATTTAAATGTCTGTTGTTCTATTCTAGCTTGATGTACAACTGTGAAAGTCATAAGAAGTGTTTTTTTTTATTAACTCAGATAGATAAAAGTTATGATGGCAATCATAATCAGGACAAATTACAAAGGTTTCTAATTTAAAAGCAGCAATGATGAAGGCAAATGGTGAAAAACTTACAAGCAATTAAAAGATGTAACATTTAGTGAGAGTAAATAAAATAAACTAGACAAATTCAAGTTAAATTAAAAGATGAAAGTAAAATCAAGCAAAAAAAATTTTTTTGTAGCAAACTATGTACAAGCTTTAAATAAAACTAGATCAAAATAACTATGGAGAATACAAACACAAAAACCTTAGAATAGCTTTAAATATGATTTTCTTTAAGATGACTGAGAAGAATACGTACTTGGAACAGCTTTCTTTTTTGTGTCTGACACTCTGAAGTAGACAAGTGCTGTAGGTGTTCACATGCCGACTTTCCAACTCTTAAAATTACACCAGAACGGAACAATGTTTAAAGATCTTGCTCCCCAGGTGTGTGCGGATCTTCGGGAAGCAGGAGAACATTCGTGTGGTCCAGCTGTGTCTGTTCCAGGGGGTTGCAAAGACCATGCATGCAGCACCTACTGTGGAGATGAAGGCATCTGACAACCCTGCGCTACAGAACGTAGAGCCCGACCCCACCATATTCTGCACTGCATTTAAGAAGAACCGCTTCTACATGGTGAGTTAACATGACAATCTATGGTTCAAGAGGATAAAGCTGCATTTTTCTGTTATCAATTTAATGCTTTTTTCCATATTGAAGTTTACAAAGAGAGAACCAGAGGATACCAAGAGTGCAGACTCGGACAGAGACATCTTTAATGAGAAGCCCTCAAAGGAAGAGGTGATGGCAGCAACGCAGGCTGAGGGCCCCAAGCGAGTGTCGGACAGTGCCATCATCCACACCACCATGGGAGACATCCACATCAAGCTCTTCCCTGTGGAGTAGGTTTTTGACAGCATCGTGGCTTTGTTTCGAAGTTCAGTTTTACATTACTTAAACAAAAACTTTCCTTTTCAGATGCCCAAAAACTGTGGAGAACTTCTGTGTGCACAGCAGGAACGGCTACTACAATGGTCATATATTCCACAGAGTAATCAAGGTATTTTCAGGCAGAGTGATCGGATATCTGACTGTACATGGTCTACTGTATCTAAACATTTCTCTTGTGTGTAGGGATTTATGATCCAGACAGGAGACCCCACAGGCACAGGCATGGGAGGTGAGAGTATCTGGGGAGGAGAGTTTGAAGACGAGTTCCACGCCACGCTGAGACACGACCGTCCGTACACGCTCAGTATGGCAAACGCTGGCCCCGGCACCAACGGCTCACAGTTTTTCGTCACTGTTGTACCCACTGTAAGTTGCCTCTTTAGTTCACAAAAGCAAGCACAACGTAAACCCTCTGTTTACTGTTCCATAGCAGCTGCATGAATCTGACTAGCTCTGGTGTGTTTGCACCTCTTTAAAGATGGGACAAACCTGACCTGAACATATCTTCTGGTGCATATTCGTATTCCTGTTGAAAATAAATATTCACACACTGATTGAATACACAGTGTTTCGGGAAATATGCTTAAAAGATGCAACTGCCATAGCAGGAGACATTATGTTCCCAAATAGTTCACACATACAAACAGTAATATATTTATTAGCTATTAGTTAGCTATTTATTGTGTTATATTTGAGGAACACTTTCCACAACAAATTCCTACAAATCTAGAGGAAGCACTCACCTGGACACAAGGTGGTCATAGACACTGTAATCTCACATCTGCCATGTCCATCTATCTCGTTCATGTGAACTAGGGATGGAAAGAGTGACTCGTATCCATACATGAACTTGCCCTAGCAAGAATATTTTGATCATTTTTAGTCCTGCTCAATTTGACCTACTTTACCTTAACATGTGCCACAGTTGAGCACAACAAACGTGTATATAACACCATACTGAACTTTATTGTGTTTGTTAATCTTAAGCATCCTTAATGTTGTGAGCCAGATGTATTAATAATGTATTGTAAACGTGATACAGAGAACACTTGTACAGAAAAAAGGACAAGTTAATCTCAGTCCATTGTCACAGGGCTGTGCATATCTTAGCTCTCACAGTGTATCAAGATACTTATCATATAGGCCTCACCCCAGAGTTGCCTAGCCCTACTGTGGACACTATATTACAGTAACCCCTTGAAGGAAAATATCTTCTAATTTGGCACAAAAATTGACCAGGACTCAAGGCTGAACTGATTATCATTCATGGAACTTTAACTGGTTCACAAATGTGTAGCTCTGGAATTAAAAATTATCACCAAGATAAAAAAAAGAAAAATACAGAATATAGGTGGTGTCCTTTATCGTTTTCCCTGTGCTCACTGTTCTCCAGCAATGATTCCCTCCATCAAGTTCCTGCTGTGTCTGAATAGCAAAAAAAAATCACTTTTCACATCTGAAATTTAAGTTTAATCGTCTATTAACTATAACGTTAATGGTTTCATGTGTTTTCTTTTCCACAGCCTTGGCTCGACAACAAGCACACTGTGTTCGGAAGGTGTTTAAAAGGCATGGAGGCAGTGCAGAGGATCTCTAATGCTAAAGTTAACCCCAAGACTGACAAACCATATGAGGACATCAGCATTATCAACATCACCATAAAGTGATTGTATGTCTCTATGTCCTGTACAGTGACTTTTTTTTTTTTTTTTTTTTTTAGCCAGACTTTGTTATTAAAGAATGCTTTCAGCGTTTGTGACGATTCTTTGCAGGGGTCGAATGTTTGTCTGTTTAATAATTATGCACCACCTGTAGTATGAAAAGCAGCAGAATCCAGAGGCAAAGAAATAATCCACCAGATAAGATCAGTTTGTTTATTTTACAGCATCACGTCATGAATAATTTACAAAAGCAATCAAGTCCACTGGTAACAAAGGTTTCAATGCGCATTGTGCTTCTACAATTCAAAAACAAATGTTTTTACTAACTATATGGAAAGGCTTTTCACGCATGCATTTTTTATTTAAATTTTTATACATAGGTACAAGTAGTAAACATTACATAGCAATGAATAAAGATTAAATGACGGTTCCTTGATAACAAGTGTCAGTGTTAGGTTCAATGTTTCACAAAGATTCACATTACGTTACTAAAAGCTGTAGATTAAAGGTGCACCATCTTGTAAGCACTCGACTTCTGTGAGATTTTTAAATAGGAACATTTTGTTTTGCGGTGAGGCTAATACACGGTCAACTAAGAAACAGCAGATAGTTCATTTGCTTCCAAACGAAAACTGGTAGTGAGGCAGCCGACGAGTGCATCACTCAAATTCCGCGTACAAGACACTCAACAATAAACGGAGGCAGAATCGGTGCATTTAAAAACTCTCAGAACAGCCTCGTATCAAAGTAACATCCACCTTCCTGCTCATAAATAAGTTCAGTAAACAGTTTGTTCTGTAACAGAAAACACTACATTCAAACCAACTCTCTGCTGGTGTATATTTCTAGACCAGCTGTGGCATTAAATAGGTTCACACACACTTGGAAACAAACAACAACAAAAAAAAACAAACACATAACTTAAAAGACCCATTAAACATGAATTGCTATTGCTTACAATTACATGACAAGGCAAAGTTGAGAGCACAGCAACAATCTGACCATCAGTTCAAAACCACTGAAGTCCTTTGTGTGAACATTTCTGTGCCGTCTTTCCTGCACTGGCTCGAACTAAAAGATTATTTCTTAGGATTATGTGAAGTCTACTGAATAAATGATATGCAAATGATAGTATCACTACCACACAGACTATTCTGCATTTACTGTCAGATGAGGTGGTTATATGAGTAACAAGAGATGGAAAATACAGCTCATGTCCACTCTGTCACAAGGAGCATTTTTAATGTTTGACCGGATCTAGGTCGGCTAGCTATTGGTGCCAAATAGGTTAAACCAAATAAAAACTAAACGATGTGTGAAAGAAAAGTTGAAATGAAGCAAGATGAGAGTTAATCATAACTCAGGTTTCAGACACTACCTCAGAGGTTGGAGGTAAAGCAGTCTGTAGCTCAGAACTACTACCGATAATATTTACATCTTTATTTTCTCCCCTCGTGTTGGTGAACAAAGAAGGAACAAAGAAGGAAAAATGAAGGCTTGAAGCCGAATCTCATTTTAAAGTGTGAAAGTTGTAGAAGAACTTATGAGGAGGGTTTGGTTTCAGTCAGTAAGCGGTGTCGGCGTAGTGAAGGGGGTAACGTTCAGGCTACGTCCAGGACGCCGGCAGCCACCAGCTGTCTGGAGAGCCAATCCAGCCCCTCGTGAAGGCCCGTCCCGCTGCGGGCGTCGCAGCCCTGAATGTGCCAACTCCTCCCGCAGCACAGCTTGTGTAGGCTCAGCAGCTCAGTCATCTCCTCCACGGACACAGCACCAGGCACGTCCTGCAAAGCGGACAACGTGATGATCAACTCTGCTTACGTGTGATATTTCACAGAAATGGTGCATCTCTGACATCTTGTTAGTCCAGTACCTGTTTGTTTGCAAAAATGAGCAGCAAGGCGTCCCTCAGCTCCTTCTCCGTCAGCAGTTTGGCCAGCTCGCTGTGGGCCTCCATGAGTCTGTCTCTGTGGCAGCTGTCAATCACAAACACCACCGCTGCACACAGGCAAGAATAAGGAAAGAAAAAAAAAGAGGTACTGATTACCATCTCTTCTATTTTATATATATATATATATATATATATACACACACACACATACATACATACATACACACACACATATGTTCAGGCCTCCAGTGTGTGTCTAAAAGCATCTTATGTTGCTGCAGTGCTGTTGTACAAAGACACTCTCATGTTTCAGCTAATGACTAACAGCTAATGGTGGATAAGAGGCCAGTAGTGGAGGTATACGGGTAGACAGGCTAATACTCAGGAGGGGGAGTAAGAAGAGAAGCTGTAGCTGTAGTCCTGCTTTGGCTCAAAGACAGGCATCTAAAATGAATTACTGGTCCTTTAATGTCAAGGTGAAAACAAATCTATTAAAACATTTTTTGGATTCATTACATATAAAATATGCAATAAGTGCTTGGATACCACAGCTTCTGATGGAATAAGCAGTACATTAATTAAACCTAAATCTAAATCACCTTTCATTGCATTTGTACAGTATATTGATGTATGACTCACATCTTGCAATAATTTCCAGTACATTTTTTATCAGAGCAGAGTTGCTGCTTTTATTCATCAGCTCTACTTAGTGCACACACACTTACAACCAGACTCAATTTTGACTTAGATTTTGCTTCTGCTTTTGCTGCAACTTCTGCTTATTCAAATTAAAGATAAATTGGTTTTAGAAAATATTTTTTATTCACAATGCTAAAAAGGAAAACTTTTTTAAATGACAGACAGTGAAACCAATATGTTTAAAGTGTGTAACAGGCAGACAGTACCTTGAGTGTTCAGATAATAGTGTTTCCAGAGAGGTCTGAGCTTATGTTTTCCACCCACATCCCAGATGGTGAATTTCAAGTTCTTGTATTCAACAGTCTCCACATTGAAACCTTGAAAACAAATGTTTGAAACAAGTTTTACATAGAAAAATATTAATATCAATATATTTGTATTCCAGTGGATTTAAAAAAAAAAAATCACACGTTATAAGTAAACGTACCAATGGTCGGGATGGGTTGCATGAACTCATCTTGCTTCAGCTTGAAGAGGATGGTGGTTTTTCCAGCTCCATCAAGCCCAAGAGTCACTACACGGATCTCCATCTTTGGACCGATGTGGACTCGGTTGTCCTGCAAATATTTTCAACCAGACTGTTATGCTGGGACAACCTGAATCATTAGTTAGCACTCCAGCTGATTAATGCATATCCCCGGCAGTAAAATAACAATGAGTAGGGAATCTCTGTGTACTTTAGTGAAGGTGACAGGGATGCCAGCGTCCAGCTGAATGTGATCTGCCAGCTCAGTGAACTGGTGCTGCTGCTTCTGAAGGGTCTCCAGCAAACAGCTGATCTCCTGCTTTGCCAGCACAACTCTGCAGTCGTCCTAAAGCAGAAAAGAAAGAACAAACATCAGACCTAACACTGTATTGTTTGTGCATCAGCCTCATAACTGTAGGCTTTAAAAATGCACCAGTTTGTGCTTTGAACTCTCCTACCTGCTGAAGTGTTTTCTCACAATGCAGGCAGGCAGTGGAGACTTGAGATAGCAGGATGGTCATGTCCTCCTGCTGCTGCCTCAGCCAGATCAGCCTCTCCCTGACGTGAGCGTCCACCACGCTCAGTGCCATCTCCTCCTGTCGGCACAGAGTCTCGTGGAGGTCTGCGAAGTAAGCTCGGACACAGGAGCGTGCACTTTCTGCTGTGCCAGGGACCTGATGAAGCAGCAGAGAAGATGGTAACGCCAGTAGAGAAGCTGAATCACTCTAAGTTTAGTAACATGTCTTACATGTTCAGTGTGTGCCATGCCAACTCCATCTTCTACTATCTGCTCTCCACCTTCTATTTGCTGCACGATGCCCACCAGCTTCCTCGAGTACTCGGAAACCTCGTCTGTGAAGGTCCTGATGCAGTGGGCCATGTCCAAAATGGATGCACGGATTTGATTAGCTTCAGTCTCAAGAACAGCATGCTGGAAATAAAGTTGGGGAACACATGAGGAAATCTCTTTGGATAAGAATATCTACTGAGAGTTTTGGTAATTAGTTTTGGACTACCTTATGTCCCTGGTGCTTGCCGTACTCCTTACACACACAGCACATGAGAGGCCCAGATTGACATGCCTCTTCTAGGCAGACAAACTCAATGGCATGGACCTGATGCTGTGGGCATAGAGTCTTCTCGTGAGGCTTGTCAGCCAGAGGCACCCGACGGTGTTTGGCCAGCGTGCGAGTGGAGTGGGTGAGCTGGGAGCACTCAGCACACAGGTGGGTGGCACACACAGTGCAGTACATGGAGGCTGTGTGGCTTTCATCCTCATCACAGCGGATTATACACTAGTTGAAAAGAAGACTCGTGAACTAATGGAAGAAGGGCACACATTGTAAAACTGAGCAAATTGGCATTCCTTACTTCTCCCATTCCTTTCAGAGCATCCTCCGCCATTCCTGACTGGTTGGTGGCTCCATTCTGGAGTCGCTCCAAGAGTTCAAGTAGAGCGAAGTTCTTTTTCAGACCCCAAACTCCAGAGTCACCTGAACACACGTGGAAAAAGTAAACAAAAAAGTAAAAAAGTAAACAGTGACCACTGCACTTTCCACACCGGTGAGTGAAAATATAGTGCACTACCTGCTTTGGAAAATGGTGCTTTCTATAAGAACTGAATAGTTTTTTTTATCCACCATGGATCAAAGAAAAAACAAAACTTATATATATGTAATCCAAGAGCAATGCTGCATAAAAAAGAGCTTTAAATAAATGAGCCTTTCCCTTCCCGACACAGTCTCATCAAACCATTGATTATAAGCTTCTCTTCTGTCTGGGCTGTCTGATGTTTCCAGTACAGTTCAGAGTTTTGCTTCAAGGTTCTGGGAATGCTGTCCCTTACTGGGTTGACCTCTTTTGGATGAAGAATCATGTGAAGATGCACCAAAAATGCTTATTCTTGATCCACATCAGTGCTGATTCCCAGTCACCCAGGTGAGGTTATCTGTTTGTTTAGTCATGACAAGTGGACTTCTTCCTTCTAAGGTTGAAATGTTCAATTAGTCATCACAAATAGGTTCTGGCAGAAGGATGATGGACTCAGGGTCGTTGGAATAACGCACTTATCCACCCTGAAGACTGAACATCAAAACACATGACGAGAACTGTAGTATATACAGTACAGTACAGTAAAGAGTGTTCAGAAACCTGTACTTCATCTAAAAGAAGAAATCCTCCTGTTTTATATATAAAATATAACCTTCCTTAACAAAGGTGGAGACCTTAGACACAATGTGTCTTCAGTTTATCAAAATGCTGTGGGTGTTGTAACCATTAGACTGTAACGGCTTTCAAACTACTGATACGCTTTACATTCATCCACCCAATGAGCCTGTTCATGGCAGTAAAGAAGTGAAACCACTCTGGAGGATAAATTTGTCTCTGACTAACATTCTTCATAATTAAGAAGCTACTTGGTGCCGAGTAGTGAAACATTTTCTCAAAATGAAGAAGAAGAAGAAGACCAGTTTCCTTGACTCAATCTTTCTCCATTTCTCAGTACTAACAGCAGAACTTGAATTTTAATAAACAAACTTTTTTCTCCACAATAAAACCTAATAAATCACAATCGGGCTGAAAGCACACTAAGCCTTAAGCTTACCCTCTGCACTCTTTCTGCTGTGTGAAGGAAGATTTTCCACATTCACCAGTTAAAAGTGAACTTTCTCTTCTTGGTCATGATGTAGCCTTTGGAAAAAAAATGTGCTCCACTCGGTCACAAATAACACCAGCATGCAAAGCAGATGCCAGTTGTCAGACGTCATTAGCAGTCACTGTTTTGCTTCCACGATGCAAATGCAGTAGACTTTTGTTGTGTCTCTCAAATATCGCTCTGCTTCTAACTCATGTTGCTTGTTTCACCGTGGTAGGCCAGTTTCTAATGGTGTCGGCACTCAGCGTTTGTCTGGTTATCATTCTGTTTAGGGTGTTCCCACGTTCATGGCAGTGAGTGAGAAAATATAGCTCATGTACTTCCACATTTTAAAAGTGCAGTCACACTTATTACCATTATCTTACATTTGGCTAAAAGAATATCAAAACTGAACACCGAATGCCTATCTAATGAACAAATATGTGAATATCTGGATCCAGCCTGAGCTATTTCACTGCAAAACTCAAGCCTTGTCTGATTTATGCTGAGCAAAACTCAACACCAGACCACAATGCACCAACGGCCCTATGAAATATGCCTAGAAATGCAGAAATTTCAGGCAGGACTTTAACAGGTTTAGCTCTTATAGTAAAAGAAATCGTCTTACTCACCCAGCTCAGTGACTTGTCTGTCAAAGGGGCAGCGAACCGCTCTGCCGTGGAGGGGCAAACGAGTAAGACAGTCATGGCACACCGTGTGACCACAGAGCAAAAGACGAGGGACTTTGTCCCCTTGGAGAGAGAAGACATCCTCACAAACACCGCACTCCAACACCTGGAAATGAAAACATTACTTGATTAAGTGCCAGAAAGCATCGTGTGTGATCGTGTCCTGCAGGTAGAATACTGAAGCCAGATGAATTATAATTTGATAGGTGGCATTGATTACATAAATCCTGTGATCTAATGCAGAGAATAGCTCCACAAGAAGCCAGAGCAACTCAGAGTCTTAAAAGAGTCTTGGTTTTACTCAGAGGGAGTTCCCTACTGTCTTGACATTAAAAGGTCAAAGACCTTTACAGTCACCTCTACTCTAGTGGTGCAGATGGTGAACACTCCCTGGTTTCAGCTGTTAGTGATCTTTAAAGACAGCACGGCCACACGCTATTTTAGGGGGATGCAAGATCCAACTTGCATGCTCACTGTGCAGTACTGCTACCACACAGAGCGGCTGCAGTGAACTGGTGCAGGCGCGATCAGGAGATAACAACCCCACAGCCCTGTTAGCATGCTGCAGCACTTATATTAGCCATGTGATGTTGCATACAAGCAGTGGAGTTGATCGTGAAATCGGCAAATAATAACCTTCCAATACAGCCCGTACGCACTACAACATAATCCAGAGGACGGCTTGCTATCCAATGCCAGCGCCAACGCAGCAACATTCAACCAAAATCAGAAGCCACGAAGGCAACCCCGCTGTTAATCTTTGGTGCAAACTAACCGAAGAACATGATGATTGGGGACATAATCTGAGTTAGGATTTTAGAGACAACATTACAACCTTGACAGTGTTTCCATTAGCTCCCCTCCCGTGCCGAATACAGGACTCCATCGTCGCTACTGCGCCCTGCTTGTTTGTTATTCCTGCTGCAGCAGCGGCCATTCCTGATGACTGAGCAGGTGCAAGAGGACAATCCAACAAGTACTTCCGGCTTCGCACGTTCAGTCATACGAGTATAAATCACCTTCCTTTCGTGTTTTATGTTTTCTTAAGACATAAACAGGCAATCACTGTGGTGTCACAAGTTTCGTGACCCGTTAACGACAGTGGCATATACATTTTAGGGGTCTAGCGAGTAAAATAAACGAAATTTACCACTTCTTCTTATTTAAAGCGCATGCGCAATTCCACAAGGTTGCTATTTTTTTTATACACAAGTTTCATTGAAAACTCGAGGACACATCATTATACACGATGCTTTAGTGGCATAATAGAAATAAAATAAAATTTACATTGAGACGGAATGTGCACATAACAAAACACAGCAGTAAATCAATAAAAATAAACATGCTTGCCACAATCCACTACTCAGACTACAAATCCCTATGTTCAGCACAGTCTGTCCCATAGTGATGACGTAAGTTTGGCGCGTCTTAGGCGCTACTGTGATCACTAACTCTAAACATCAGTCTCTGCTCATTACCGGTGAGTAATTTAGCTTTTAATAAAGTAGTTTAGGATGTTAGACGGATATTTTCGGTATTTTGGTTTTATGCATGCTAATGTTCGTAAATGAGGTCGAAAAATGAACGTTTTCATTTTGGGCGGACAGTTGTTTGGGGGCAGATCGGGTCTTCCCAAAACGTTACCTTATTTATTCTTACCTTATTCATTTATCATGCTTTAGATATCCATCTGTGATGTCTCAACAACCACCACAAACGGTGCCCTCCGCCCCCGACTCCCCTGCCTTGGTGGTCACCTCAAACGTGCAGAAATATGCCATTAAGAAGAAGAAAGTCCTCACAGCTGAAGAAGCTGAGCTGTTTGAACTCACTCAGGCAGCTGGCATCACTGTGGACCAGGAAGTCTTCAAGTAAGTGTAATCAGCAGAAAACAGACATTGAAGCTGAGAGTGTCTGTCATTATGACTCTTCTCGTTGTCTTAGGATCATAGTGGACTTGTTGAAGATGAATGTTGCCCCTCAAGCAGTCTTCCAAACTCTGAAGGCGATGTGTGCCGGCCAGAGAGTGGTTGAAAGCAATGGTGGGGAATCTTCTGCTGTCTCCCAGACAACCGTCGTCAGCACAGCACCTACAGAGGCCAGAGGTTAGTGTGTAAAAACTGGGAGGCAGCATGAACAATGAGTTTTGACTTAGAGTCCTGGAAACTTCCATATGACTGCTCAGGTTGAAGTAATGCTGCAAATTCTAAACCCTTATATAGGATCTCCATCACCTCTAACATTTGAGTCATAAAAAGTCTGTTAAAACCAATTAAAATCAAAGTTGATGCATGCTATCTTACTTGCTGATTGGCAGAGGCATCTTGTGAGTTGCAGAGATGGCTATTAAACATGGTCTGTACAGTCCAGACAAGATGTTTGATCAGCTGAAGTAAAACATTCTGCCACGCTGCACCCTGCATGTTCCCTTTTTAAAGAGAGGGATCTAGAGACATTTTTTTTAATATCAGACATTTTGACCTGTGATAGCAGGGAAAGCACATGGTGGAACATGCAGAAATAAATGTTGCAAGCTGTGCCTTAAATTCGTTCACATTTATGTAATTCATTATATTTTCGGTCTTTTATGTCATACTGTAAATTTACTATGTACCATAGTATGAAACTAGGACACATGAATGGTGTCGATGACACCTACAACCACACAATGCAAAGTATTTAAGTGATTCACTTGTCAGTGAAGACCGTGAGTGATTGTGATTGTGAGAAAACATCATTTTATGCCACACTATAGATTAAACTACTGTGTGTGTGTGTCACAGGGACTGACATGAGGGAGATTTTGTGAATAATGTTGTTGTTGTTATTTATAGTTTAAATACTGCAGGTTGTTTTCCCTTATTCCCGAATCTTTCCTTTTGTTTTGGGAAACATATATCTAGACCTTCCTTCCAACAGACACATTGAACAAATTCCACAGGTTTATTTGTTGTTGGCTGTATTTTGAGTCACAGGAGCCTGGCATTATTCCTGGGAAAAATGTGGGACAAGTAAAATACGCCCAGTTTGTTGCGTCAGAGTTCCATAAATGTTTGTCAGAGACTAGGAGTAGACGGTAGAAATAACAAGCAGATGCTTGGAGGTCCATGTCTGATGACGTGCTAAGCTAGCTGTGCAGGAGAGGATGTGCAGCATGTTTGGGCCATTTTACGCAGTGAAATAGACTTTTCACAGCAAAATGTAGAAAAGACCACTTTGCCTTTCAGTTAATCTTCCTCTGCTCTTTGCTTCTCACTTCCCTTTTAAAGCATCTGAAATATTCACCTTCTTTCACTTAATTCCTTTATATACTGTTGTAGAGGTCTCAGTCCTTCACTCTGCACCTCCTCGTGCCCCACACTAAGTTCCCTCTTCACTCCACCTTAGAGCGAGTCTTTACACTTGAAGGTGAACTGAAGACCAAAGAAGTGCAGTAGACAGAAAAAAAGAGAGAGGTGATTCTACACTGTGTGCATGTCACGTTTCGATTTCTTTTCTATCCTTTATGAATTCTGCCTTTTCTGTGCCTCTTGTTTCCTGAAGAAGAGGATTCTTTGGTCTCTGGAAAGAGCCCTAAGCCTCCTGCAGCTCCCCCCTCAGCGTCTGGCCCCAGAGCCACAAGAGTCAACACTAAGATTGTGGTCTACGGCCCGCAAGACACTAGCTCTCCTCACACTCAAGGTCCCCTATGGTGCACTGTGTTCTACACCACCATATGTCTGCTTGTATGCCTCTCGTATATAATAAGTATTGTGCATGTTTACTTTAATGTGGACCAGATTCTGCTGTGGTTTCATCATTTCATAAGGAAACTTTTGAAATGAATGAAAACTCTGTGTGTGTGTGTGTGTGTGTGTGTGTGTGTGTGTGTGCGCGCGCGCGCGCGTGTGGTCATGTTCACTGCAGTTTTTCTGTGTGGTTTTAAAGTTGCTAGAAAGTTAGTAATCATAAAGACGATGTTTTGGACAACATATTTATATGAGGCATTATGCTTCATTAGCAGGCACAAAGACAAAGCTCATGAAAATTGTTTGACAAATTGCAAAACTCATTTATTGTCCATTAACATCATGGCTTGTCCTCACCGAGTATGCAGAACAAAAACAGACAGAAAACGTCTATACTGTGAACATACAGTCCAGAATGATGGAGGAAACGTTTATTCAGTTTGATTTCAAATGAAATCAGGTTTAATACATGTTGGAAATAACAATAGTCCTTTGGAAAAAACATTTTCTATTACAATACATGTCAATAAAGTGTTGAGTGGTCAAATAATAACTTTATTTACATGGATTTAAACTTTCATTCAAACATAAAAACATTTTTTAGTAGTGATACTACAGGCATGCTTGTTTGACTATCTTTAAATTACTTTGTACTCAGTGTAGACGTGTGGAAACTCACCGAGATTCTATTACATATTAATACCACCTGACCCCCAAATTCAATACGATGTCCCAAAAAAGTACACGTTTCAACAGGGCCCAACCCCCACAAAACGCCAAAAAAAACTGCACTGCACTAACTGTTATTCTTTTCTTTATCAATTAGGAAACTGTTATATTA
>OMLM01000348.1:9176-30325 GCA_900302695.1 Helostoma temminkii
GCTTGGCTATTTCTGCATCTGACTCTTAATGAACCATCAGTGGATTCTTCTTCACCATTTAGAATGATCAAATATAAATAGCTGTGCTGTTTGATTGACACATTGTCTGAACAAATAAAGTACATTTCTGAAGTGCTAAAATATGTAGACACAACTCTGCATTGATGCAGCAAAATCAATATATACATTTATTGAAACATACATTCATGTTTTTGGAATAAAATGCCATTTTGTCATAGAAATATTGATAAATATACAACTGACAGAAGCAAGACGAGGTCTTTTATCGGCTCAGAAGAAAAAGGAGGAATACCCACAGCAGACAAGACAGGCAGATAATAATACTGAATGGAACACGTAAGACTGTACAGTACATTATATAAGCCGTCCAGTTCATTTACACAGCATGTTTATACTGAAAGATGTCCACTAAATGCTTAAAATGTGATTTAAAAGGTTAAAGGTAAAGTTAAACTCTCTGACAACAAGATTAACTGTGGGAATTCCTTCTTTTTTCCTCACTAATACACATATATATATATATATATACACATACAACTACTTTATTGAGATAATTCAGAGGCTGGAGAAAAAAATGGCTTTGGGATCAGGTGAGATCAGGATCAGTTTTATTGTTGGACACTTAAGATTCCAAATAAATGTGGAACCCATCCATGAAGGGAAGGTCATTCATTAGCTACCACAAAGTCTGCAGCATCACTTCACTCTTCACTTGTTCATTTTGAGTTTACAGTAAACTAATTCTAGTGTTTCAATAAAGTTTCAGATGTTCAGGCTAATATAAAATATTAATAAACGATGATTTGATGTAAATCAACTGATATCCAACATGGCAGATGTTACGATGCGCGGGACTGTGAGTCTCAGGGTACGTCTGACTCGTCCTCAGGGATCCCCGTGCTCTGTGGTGGCGTCTGTTCCGTTCTGCGAGTTGCCCACGCCTCCGTTGGCGTGCAACTGTTGTCGTTTTCGCTCTCTCTTTCTCCCAAGTCCTTCTTTTTTATTCTTGCTTCTTTCTGACAGATAAAATGATAAAACAAAACAGTACACATATTTAGCAGTCTGTTTTTTTTTTAGGTTTATTTTTGCACATCTGCGTTTGGTTACAGCTGCATAACTGCACACCAAGTATTAACGTTTTTAAACAACCTCATCTCAAGTGCACAAAACTCTACTTAAATGTAGAGAGGGTATCTGCTTCCCCAACCTGAACTGGGAGCTGGTTCCATAGGAGAGGAGCTTGATTTTTTTTTTTTACCATTTACATATGTTCTTTGTGCTGATTAACTATTATAAGTACTACTATAAGCATTAAATAAGGCAACTGGCAGATGAGTCTTAGTGAAAAACTGAGAGAGATATAAAAGCTAAACGTCTGTTTTAGCTCATAGCTCAAATCTTCAAGTTCACTGCCGAATGGTTTGCGTTGCAGTGATTAACTAGAGAACCCCTGCAAGTTCTCACGGTGTTTCAGGAAGTGCATGTGGGCCTCTGACAGTGACGGTGCTGTGTATGTCCATAGGGAAATTATTAATGCAGTAATAACTGATTTCAAGCTCAGTGTTAATGCACAAACTAGCATCCCAGTGGGCTAGAACACCCCTAAAGCACCCCTACCATGGTTGTGATCATAGAGACAGTTTTTCAATTTCTATTCAATACAACTATATGGAAATACATAGAAAATTAAACAGCTCACCCATGAGCAGAACTAGGAGACAGTGGAGAGGAAAAACTCTACTTAAATGTAGAGAGGGTATCTGCTTTCCCAACCTGAACCAGGATCTGGTTCCATAGGAGAGGAATTTGTTTTTATTTTTAGATTTACATATGTTCTTTGTGCTGATTAACTATTATAACTACTACTATAATAAATTAGTTGTGGTGTAAATGTTCTCTCTGTCCTCTTGCTGCTCTCCACGTGTCTCTGCGAGTCACATTTTAAAGTAACTGCACGGGCTCAGGAACACCTCTGATTGTTAGGGAGCAGCGAGGTTTTGGACCGTCTAGTCCGAGTCTAACTGACTAACAGGAATGTGCTTCAACAAGACTTCCATGGTGTAAAGCAGCAGCTGGTCTGACATACAACATTACCTGCAATGCAAGTAAGAACCAAAGAAACTGTCTAAGCTTATTATGAATTTTTGTTACTTCAACAATCACTTGTTCGCATTTCATCAAAAGATTGTGAAAAATGTGAAAACCGCAGAAAAAGCCAGTGGTGGCTGAATACTTTTTCACACACAAATGTTTCTCAGGTGTTTTGGAGCCTCAGATTTCGATCCAGTGTAAATACCGTGAAGTATTATGGGAGCTGATGCGTTGGATTTTACTGGTTGAGGGTCTTTGTAGAGTCCAGATCTTATGAGTGTCAGTAAAATATTTTTACTGATGTATTACTGCTTTCAGAGGGGAATTTTGGCCACAAGTGCACTTCAGCACAGATCTGATGTCTTATCTGTTGCAAACACACAGATACACCAGATTTCATGTTGATTTTTAGAAGTCAAAAGACTTTACATCAAAACTTCAGTGGGTCTGAAGCCGATGAATAAATGTTTTTTGACATACGAGATTAAAAGTTGTCCATATATCTCATATTGCTGTCTCGTGCTATTAAAGCATGGGTTTAGCCCAGATAGAAAATGTGGTTTTGATGTTCACTGATGGAGAAGATCGTATTTTTGGCTTCAGTTTAATAGTGGAATCATTTTCTGCACTGAGGTTGATTTAGAGGTTGGTTGAACATCAGAGAGCAAAAATATCCAAACGTTTCATTGACAGTTCTACATTGTAGCCTGGGACATGTTAGTCTTAACTCTCCTTAAAATGTAACACAACAGGATTTAATAAAAACAAACAGTTTGAAAATTGCAAGATTTTAAAACAGGGTTATATGGAATTTAAAAAGTTCAGTCATTAAGTCAGGCCAAAGATAGTTGTGATTGTATTTGGACTTAGAGAACGGTTGTAATTGGGGTAAAAAGTACTTGAAGGAGGCTCAGGAAAAAATTCGGAGTAGTAAGCAACAAGAAAACAGTGGATAGCCATGTCAAAATCACACTTTGTGGCTTCTCTGGGTTGAGTTTGCTGGGGAACATTACATTCCCCCGTGAGAGACTAAATGAATCTTGCAGTCACACAAGCTCTTTAAGAGGTCGTGTAACATTGGTCTGTGTAGTGTGCCGTCATTTTCTGGATTTCTCTGTACCTGTCTTTGCCAGGTTCAGTGTTTAAAATTAGGCAAAGACCAACAGAAATCTTAGATGTTTAAGGGATCATACTGTGCTTTTTGTGTACTGATGTTACATACACACATAGTCAGAGGCCCAAAGCTTGAGGTGAACATGTGTTTGCATGCTGGCTGGCAGTAAAACAGTCAGGTTTTTTCCGTCTGGCCAGTACACTTCATTTTTTGTTTTAAAATGTTCTACACCTTAACATCAAGCTGTGAAGTGGTAACTAGGCCTGCTTGAGCTGCTACACTAAGTACATCATCCCGCCCACACCCTGTAGACCTACAGCCATGCTCCAGTCAATCAAAGTAAATTATATTCCTATACGTAACTTGGTTTTGTGAAGGAGTCCGCGAACAGTTAGGTAGAGGAAGACAGCAGCGGCTCAGCTCGCCAGACGTTTACGAGCTGACCAATGTGAGCAGTTAGAGAACAGAGCAGAGTGAGGCTTTAAACAAGGCCAGAGGAGCTGCGCTATAAAGGGTGATTGTAACAAGTATTTGCAGTTTAGTTTGTTGCAGCAGAATGTTATAATATTGTATCAGCCGAGCCCCAGAACTGAGCATAATGTGACCACTTTAAAGAGAACCCTATCTTGTTACTTTATTCTCAAGTGCTCAATTTTGCTCCTTGTACCTCATCATGTAACGTATCAGAAAGAATTACTGCTCATTTCTGTCCTTTGGCTTTCTTCCTTTTAGCTTCTCTACCATGTAATTTCATCCAAATCATGTGGATGAATGCTGCGCTCAAATTACTGCAAGATACAGAAAATACATGGTGCTTTTATTATGTTGTGCACATCCAAGAATCTGAACTTGTAGTTGTAGACGGCTCCAAAGCGGAGTGGTGGCATAGAAAACGCTTTGCTTAAGGGCATATCACTTGCATTTTGGGGGGCAACACTCGAGTTCCCACTTTCCACATGAAAACCAATGCCAAGTCCTAAATTGACATTTTGACTTCAAGCCAGCTGCTTGCATGACACTGTTGCCTTTGGAAGAGAAGTAAAAACTCAATTTCACACTGGCCACAGATCGCTTCTTGCACGTTGCTTTAAAGGAGACTTTATTGTTTATCACTTATGTCACATGGTACAGTGTGAGAAAGTGTTTATATCTTATTGTATCTCCTGCTCAGTTAAACCAAGAAATGCTGCAGTGCCGCCCCATAATGTCCTGTCGTCATCTGCCCTTCATTAGCAATAAGAACCTGTCTTTAGATTGACTTTTTAAATCCCCTCCTGTCTCCTCTCATCTTCTCTCCTTTTCCATCTCCATCTCTCCATCCTCATTTGCCGTCCTTCTATTCCTGTAATCTGTCCCTCATTAGTAACGCTGTCACAATGGCTTTGATTTTAGATGCTGCTCTGATGATTAGGAATTAAAACAGGCTGTCCTAAAATGCCTCTGTATGTCCTCTCTGTCTGTGCATTTACAGTACAGTGGACTGAAACAGTAATGTACTGGAAGAGTTAGCAGACCTGTACAGCGTGTGCTGTACACATGTTCTTAACACACATGCATGTGCACAGATGTATGCATGGTCATGGTCATGTCTCTGTTAATTCATTCACGAGCATGTATCCAAGTGTGAGGAGACATTTCGAGTGACGCTTGGCAGCAAGTGAAACTAATAGCTGGGTGAGCTGATAGTTCACTTATTTGAGGACCCACAATGACAGGCATTCAATGGCAGCTATATGTCACTCCCATTGAATGGTAGCACTATCTTATTGTTAACTGACTTTGTCATATCCTGCTTGTGGAGCCTAAATTTCAAACTCTTGCCACCACGAACAAATCTGATCAGTTGGCTAATTTCCCATCATGTTTAATAATAATTATTATTTATCCTCTATTAATCCCCTTAAGGAAATTCTTCTGGCCAGGCAGCCCAGAATTCAGTGTCTTGTCCAGGAATTAGGGGAAACCAGGAGTGGAACCACCAACCTCGGGGCTTGAAGACCACTTTCCTACCACCAGAACCGCAGTCACCTCATTATTATTGCTGCCAGGTGTCTTTTTAGCACCAGAAAGTGTGGTCTGGTCACTGACTTCATGTTAACAGAGCTGATTTTCAACTCTTAGGTGTGTGGGGGTTTTTTTAGGTGATACCTGCTTCACATATGTCATATGTTTAAAACCCTTTAAAGCCTCCTTCACATGTCTTGGATCATCTAAACTTGAAATATAAAAAAATTTCCAATGCAAGATGTATTTCTACAATCCTGTCTCCACAAATGTTGGCAATAAAATAAAAAAGTAAAAACAGAATTCAATATTTTTTTAATTATTTGAAAATTTGTATTACAAAAATAAAACATGTTGAAACAGAAATATGAGTTAGAAAAGATCTGCAATTTTTTTTAAAATTTGATACCACGTTTCAAGACAACTGGAAAAAGCTGTATAATGCTAAAAAAAAACACACCTAGTGGAACATCTCGCAACTAATTATGTTAATTGACAACAGGTTCGCAAGAAAACAACCATATGAAGAAAAGATCCAGAAGCGCGGACGCTTTCTCTGGGCCTGAGCTCATTTAAGATGGACTGAAGTGGAAAACTGTGTCTGATTAGTCAAAAGTGGAATTTCTTTTTGGAAATCATGGACATTGTGTCCTCCAGGCTAAAGAGAGTGGGGATCATCAGACTTGTTGTCAGCATCCATGATATCCATGGTATGGAGGTGCACTGGGTAACTTCCACATCTGTGAAGGCTCCATTAATGCTTTATCCAGTTTTTGGAGCAATATGTTTCCATGCAGACTTTTTTGGGAAGGCCTTTCGCATGTCATTAAGATGATGCGAAACCACCTGGTCTAGGTGCTTAACTGGCCTGTCTGCAGACCTGTCACCCATTGAAAACATTCTAAAGAGAAAAATATGACACAAAAGGCCCTGAACTGCTGAGCGGCTAAAATCTTATATACAAAACTTCTTGTTCTTGTTGTGTTACAGGTGTCTTTTTGTCTTTTACTCACACTCACTCACTCTCTCTCACACACATACACATCAGACACAATGAACCAGATGGGTTGTAGCTGGTATGCCATGAGAGCAAATCCTCCCTCAGCCATCTTAACTGAATCAAGCACTGTGTTGGAAAACTATCCTGCTCATCACATAACAACCAAACCACAAGCAGACTACACACACAAACAAATGTATACTCGCTCACCATGGATGCACACACAGAGAATTACAAATGCTGTCCCTGTGGCTATTTCACTGAATTCCGTTTATTCTGTAAAACCATAAAGATACAACCACATCACAAACTCTTCAATGGATACACACAGTTTTTGGAAGATTGTCTTGATGGTCAACTTCTCTTTTAAAGTATTGAAAACAGACACCAAACTCTTACATGTGTTGCCAGTGAGTAGTACTGCTGACCTGAGTCACCAAGCCAAAGCTTTAGTATGAAAGTCTTAAACTAAATGATAAATGAAGGGCTTCTTTTTAGTGAATTCACTTTCCCAAGTGAAACATGAATGACGACGAATGCAGAATGTAGCATGTTATAATTTATACACAAGGTAAATTGCTGCTTTGCATTACTATTCAAACTTATTCAAACTGTTGTCTATTACAAGGACGAGCAAGCACAAAATATCCCTCAGTGATATTTATAATCAACCAATAAATTAGTAGCAACTTTATTGTCCCTAAGGGGCAAGGCCATAGTCAACATACAGTACTGCAGACCTTAGTGAAAGCAGAGTGTTTGTGTCTGTTGGTTCTGGGTTGTGGCTGCCTAAAGAGCCAGTCAGAAGCAGCACAGGGAATAGACAGAGACACAATGGACTGCATTTGTTCAGTAGCTGCTTTTTATGGGGTCACACAGGCTACTTAAGAAGTTAAGTGAGTAACTAACTACTAATTAAGCATTTCAGTGTATTTTTAATCAAATCAGTGCTATCCAAGCGGAACTAGGCTAAGACACAGATTCTATTTAAATCTGCAAACTCTTCTACTGCTTTAAGTTCTATTTACCAAAGGTCATCTAGTAATATAAAATAAATTAAAAGCAAGGAAATTAGTCTTGATTTCAGAGTTCATTTTTCTACCATTTCTCCTAATGGTGTCTTTTTTTGATCAAACTGTTAGCATTGGCATAATGGTTTTGATTATCCAGATTAGCCAGACTATCCTGACTCCCCAACTTGGTCAAAAAGTTATGTAATCTGTTTACATTTGCCCCAAAGGGATTAGAGACAAAAAGGTTAGACAAATGCAATTCACTAAATTCTTAAAAATAGAATAAAAACACCTTAAAGCTACAATATTAAAATGTTGCGAATCTACCTAGCCGTAGCACGACACTCAAAAGTCACACATTGCTTTCCATCCTTCAAATACCCTAATGGCTTTTCCATTTAGGTTAGGGATACACTTGCTGTAGACCGCTGCGTTACAGCCACATCATCTGCGCCCTTGTTCACAAACTTCTTTGCGTAATTAATTTCTGTCTGAAGGGTTTTAAAAGGTCTGTCGCATGGGGACAGACAAAGGCTGCTCTCTAATCCCCTGTGGCTGAAATGAGGAGATTGGACATGTGGGATAGGATGGACTGTAGTTGGTTCAGTAGCTCCTTTTTATGGAGGCCAGACAGGCTGCTTAATGGAGTTAATAGCTAATTGAGCATTTCAGCATGTTTTAAATCAAATCAGTGCTCTCCAATCGTAACTGATTTCTTTCCAATGAGGAAACGATAACAATGTCAGTAATTTCATGGTGATAAAAAAAGTAATCACAACAGCAGTGTAAATGGTGTGCAAGGAACTTAAACCAAGCCCTGTCCTCACCGGATTCATGCTGGATTGAATCTTGCATATGCGCCAAAGAACATGCACAATGTGACTGCGTAGTTAACAGCCAGTATATCTCCAGCTTTAAGGATCGCAGGAGTGCAACAACAATTCACCGCAAACATGCAAACTCTCAGCTTTTTACAAAAGTGCTTATGCATAACAAAGGCTGCAGACACTCGCCACTACTCTCAGCTAAAAGGAATGGAGAATGGGGAAAATCATTACACAGAGCGCGATGGTGCCTCAAGTTAAATCAAGTCCATCTAAAGCTCAGGTAAAACTGTAACCAACACAAAGTGCCCTCTACAATCCCTTTTCTCAGTCTTACCCTTCCCCTTCCCCTACACTTTGCCCCTTGAAACAGAGTGGTAAGGGGTAATGCTGAAAATATTTCCCTGAATGAGACACCCTTAACTCTACCTATATATTTATATATATATATACACACACACGCACATCATCATACAGAGTCACTAGCTGATACGTAAAACACTGCGTAGGTAAACAGGCGTTTGTCCATTATGGTGTATATGGCTAGGTATCATAAAGGGGTTAAGTGAGGAATTGTTTTGACCTCAGTGACCCTTTAAATCAAGGATCAGTTCCTAGGGGTAAGTTTTACTAGACAAAGATAGAAAGCAGAAGGGTTTTCTAAAATTGCTAGTATTGTCCCCTTGATCTGTGCAGCTGATTCCCTTCACAAAGCAGAGTTACACTCTGTGCCACATGTTGCAATGGGAAAAAACTGAACATAATGGATTATAAGTCTGGATGAAGCAAGAAAGATCCATGTAGCCCAACACACACACATACCACAGAAGCTGAAAACAAGCAAATGCACGGTACAGCACAGCTACAGTAGCTGAAAGACTCCACAAACAGCTTCTAAATGAAACTTTTGCAGGTTTTATTTAATGTAATAATAATAATAATGCATATTATGAAATATCATAGTCACACTTGACTTTCTATGAATGAGAAGAAGTATACTGTTGAAAAACAGCATCTGTAATAAATATACTACATGCAAGGCTGTATTGCGGATAGATCAGGGTAAGAGTAATTAGGACGTTAAGGGACATTTACCCTGTTGAATCAAACGAAATAAGAGGCCTCAGTCATAGCATGCCAGCCTTTGCTAATTATCACAAAAAAGAATAGCTGAGACTAATGGGAATGATGAGGCTACGATTAGCTTTGCAGATATTTGTTCTGTTTGCTGCTCCCTTTTACTGGATGTATTGAAATGTTGACCTGATTGTGGCACTAGTTGAAAATTCAGTTGCTGAAACAGTCAATAGGACACGTCATCTGAGAAGTTTGTGGTTATACATGAAGGAGATGTTAATATCTTTCATAGCATAAGTGAAGATGTTTACCTGCAAGTTATCAGCATGTATCACCTGGGGCAACAGGCTCTCTAACTTAAATACCCATGTAGGGTGTTTGTCCCATATCTTTCATATGACTGGACAGCCTCTTTATTGTAAGAGTGTAGTCATGTACGGAGCATTTTCCATTAATAGGGAACGTGAGCTGGGGTTAGACCATCGTGAGGCAGGTTAGTTTTACCCTACTGATGATGTGTTGTTGCAATAGTAATCCTGTGTAACTGTCTTGAACATTTTTAACTGCCACAAAAAATGATCAACACGTACGTCTTACTGTTTGACGACATTTAGCAGCTACATGGCCACCAAGTAATTAAGCCCTCAAATTTCACCAAGAGGCAGTTAGAATGGATGGGAGGCACAACAAAACATCACTTTGATGCAGGAGAGTCCATCCAGTACTTGATATTAAATAACAATATTATGTCAGACATTTTCATTTGGATCAGTTAACTTTTATTAATATATAATTATTTTGTACCTTTAAGGAAAAGACAAGATAGCATCTCAGTATCTCAGTAATGTCAGCAGGCAGGTTAGATTTTGGGGGCAGCTGCCAGGCAAGGCCCTGGTCTGGCCTGGAGCATATTGAGGTTTAGCATGTTGCTCAGTAACACCGGAGATCAAACCATCAACCCTGTCATCAGAAACGCATCACAACAACCCATCCCACCTCCTGAGACACAGCTGCCCACAATAAGTCACAACTATGGTCGCACACTAACAAGAACATCAGCATCCAGTTATCCTGTGGTGGGACTGCACAGCCACGTAGCAAGCAAATGATTACTAACCCAGGTGTAGGAGCAGGTCCCCTCTGTCATTAAAACAAGAAGTACACCTGTCCTCATTTAATAAGCAAGGTAAATAAATTTTAATGAGGTCTACTCAAGGGTCATTTGGTAGCCTTTACGCTCAGACACACTGTAGGAGCTGAGGGATGTGTCGTGCAGAATAAATCTCTTAATGAGCAGAGATGCCTGCTAGTTGTAAATTAACTACAGGAGCAGAACGACGGGGCGTCTTTCAGACATTCGCTACTTCATAACAGAGCATACAAGGACCACTTGTGGAGGAAATCGAGTCTCCAAATTCTTTATGGTCTTAAAAAAAAAACCTCAATAAAAATGCACTGAAATGGAGGAAATCCAGCCAAATTGAGTCGGTCACACTAACGGAAAAAGTCTTGAAAATGTCCACAATCCACCTAGAAACACACTGTTCTCATCTCTTCCCAGATCTCACAGGGCAGAAAGAAAATAAATCTCATTAGTCCCAACACTAAAATGATTTTAAGGATGCAATTATTACAAGATTTCCAAGGAGTGAAAAAGAGAAGACAATGCAGCAAGCTCCATGTTCTCTAATGTTTACCTGTTGTCCAAGCTACGATTGCCTTAGGATACGTCTGCACTGGGACTGCTATGCATTAATTTAATGCATATGATACTTTGGAAAAAGGAATTTGGCTTGCTGTCTGTGTCGTGTTACACTGTTAGCTCAACCCAGATCCATGTGTTGCTGAATGAGAAGGCCACTGACTTCTGCATGGTGTGGGCTGCATGTTAAAGAAGCAGCCTCTGAAACAGTGTCTCCCTTTCTGTCAGGGTAAGATTTGTGTGACCGCTTGGTGACTGTAAGACTTTCCTTTGTAGTGTAATCCAGTCCCATATACAAAAACAATGCCTCAACAAATATGACAGAAACTCCGAGCTATAAACTTGACATGCCTAATGGCTCCCAAAGCCTTCAAACTGTATTTGCTAATGTATTTGAATAATGGGACAATAGCACGAGTTCCTTGAAATGGGGTTTATAACATGCAGCAAATACAACTTTGTACATAAAACAAGTAAAAACTCATCCTAAGATCATGAAGGATTTATATTACTCTGAATGTGAGGCATTTCTTCTTCATTTGGGCTCATACCCACCTTACACCTTTGCCACATTACTATATATACAAGATTTGTTGTTGTTTACTTACTGATTGCCATGATTAATGCGCCCCATCTGAAGCCTATTTATTACAGTTACATTAGTACCAATAGAATCCACACATGTACTGGAGCTTTTTAGATAAGTCCCCTTGTTTCAACTTCCATTTGTGAAGCTGCTCTTAGTGGGTAAGGCCACCACCGCAACATATTTTTGTGTGCCTACAATATCAACATCAACATTCTTTTTTCTCTTCAAAATTGAAAATTGATCTTTCAGTACATCCAGATATGTGAATCCAACTTTGTTAAAGTTTTTATGCCTGGGTTGAGGCACTCACAGCACTGAGCTGGGGTCAGGGCAAGATTGTGGGCTAGATCACGATCTGTCTCTAACCTTAACCAAAGTACTTCTCATGCCTAAACCTAACCTCATGCAGGACTGGGGTCTCAATCTTGGTTCTCTTAGGTATAGACCTGTTCTAGAGGAAGGTAACCTTAAATCACTGCAGTTGTGATATGGCGTTATATAAAAATAAAATTAACTTGACCTTGTAAGAACTTGTAAGAAAACGCTGGGTCTCTATTTGTTGGTAATGGAGCTGCTGTAGAACGTTCCACTTGTTAACATCGTACTCTTGCAACGACAGGGATGGCATACTTTACTTTACTTTACAAGGGCCTTTCACACGCAATGTATATGGTTTAACTGTACTGCCGTAAATATTATAGTAATCATTTTTATAACCTTTGGAAAAATTTGTGAATGATCAGGTCTTCTGGTAACTGTCTCAATGATTTATGCGTAGTGGAAAGTCTTTCAAGTTCTTGGCAAACTGCACAGTCCAACAGGACCAGCTGCATCTTCAGATGTTCTGCACCCAACCAGATCCCTAGACCATTGAAACACCAAGCACAGACGCCTCATCGCCCGCATCGTCAGTTAACTACAACATTAATGGTGCCACCTTGAAATCTTAAAGCCCTTTGGCAGCCACGAGCCAACAGCCTGTAATATTCAGTGTACATACTTATCCTAAACATCAGCTCACCATCATCCGGATGAACCAGACACCCAAGGAAACTTTGTCATTTTAATCTCATGAGCATAAATGTTGAAGACAGCTTGGAATTCACAACCCAAACTCAAAGAAAATCAAGACTTGCTGAACAACCTTTTCATACCTCAGGGATTGACTCATTTACAAGATCAATAAATTTTACCACATGAGCATTAAGAAATTCAACATTGTTTTTTTTGTTTTTTTTAAGTTGTAGCTTATGTGATATTGGCGTACGTAGCAGGTTATTGTTCAAGACTTTTGTTCCAAAGTAAACAAACATGAACTTTAAATATGAATTTATATTTCATAAATATGGGGACATGTTCTTGTTTGAATATTTTTGAGTCAGTATATGTCAGTGCATTTCCTGTTAGTATTACATATTCTAAAGCATAGTGATCAGTGCAAAGCTCTATTGTGTTGTGAACTTGTTTATGGCTGCATAGGGTGAGGAAGCATGCTTGTGCGATGGCACTGAAACAAGCCCGCACTTGATTTGTGTTGCATTCAGTGTATTAAATGCTGAAGTGCAGCTCCACTTGTATGAATTAGGCTTTTTTTTTTTTTTTACAGCTCTGAGAGGGCAAAAGTAACGACCAGGGAACAAGCCACTGGGGACTTGAGTTTTAAATTATAGCTTATATCCATTCACGTGTGTTTTATAGTATTTGAAACGCAAAACACTGCAATACTAATGGATTAACAATGAAGGATGGTCATTTGACAGAGGGGTTCAACCACAGTTGTTTTAGCCTGTTGTAATATTGATGCAACACAGCATGCTGCTGGACTTTGGCCATAGATACCACCGTTTCCCTCCCGTCTATACTTGTGCTGTGCAGCATCGTAAAACTCCAGCTATGCAGCTTCTTTCAATTTTATAGCAGGGGAAATTCATTATGTCCTAAATAAGAACTTCACTGCTGCACTCTTTCTTCTAAAGGGAGCTGAGTAAATCAGTCCAACTATGGGAGATTATCACCACCATAAATACAACTTAATAAGCTTTCACACTAACACCAAACATGTGTCTATGGCTACAAAAGACATTTTCTAATAGAAATGAAGCCCGAATGTGAGAAGAGCCCATTTGATTTATTAACATGTGGACAGAAAACGTATAATTACACAGCTTGTCATTTGTTATTCCTATTCTGTCTAAATTTACAATAATTTGCGGTGCACTAAATCCCAGTGAATACAAAGACTTGAGGTTCTTATCTCCTTCATTTGCTTTGTTTATGAGCTGAACACTAAGCTGTAGTGAAAGGATGATTTTTGACTCAAAGGAGTTGTCGTTGAATCGTTTATTGAATCAGCACCTCAGCAGATATAGATACTTTACACCCTGCTAACATGCTGCTGTTTAATTACCTTCCTGAACCCATGGCCTTGTCTTCAACATACAGATTATTTTTATGTTTTTAAAAAGCAGGAATCCAGTTTGAGTGACGAAACTAAATCGTATTTCTGGTGAACTTCAGCCGGAGACATCCTCAGACAAAACAACTCCTGACGCCTCGCCTTCGTGTGTGAAATTACTGCTGACAACTCTGATTTTTTACAATGTTTTTTTGCTTTGTTTAAAAAGCAGGACTGTAACAAATCAAACATAATGCTCTGGCACGACGATATAGATTTATTATACTTAGCACTTTACGTTTCTGTTTACTGAGCTGGGGTGGCGGCAGTGATCACAGTGAGAGACATGTTTAGAGGATTGGTCTGTGTTGATAAATCGTCATCATTAACCCATGAGTGTCCAAACGTTTGGATGCTTGTTCTACCAGTAAAAACGATAACAACCACTAAAATTTAATTTCTTGTGATGCTGAAGCTGCTTTATCTTTTAGTCACGATGATGAGCAGAAATGAGGCAGGAGTGTGTTGCTTTGGCTTCTATAAACACACTTCCCCAATCACCGTCTGACTCCAGCTTTAAAGTGTTTTCAAACAGCGAGCAGTTACCATCTGGCAACATCTGTGAGCAATGCCAACCCTAACAGCCTGTATCACTCCGACTATTCATTACTTGTTTCTTGTGTATGTTCGCTATAGGCTCCAAAATCACTGGAGGAATCTCGGCCAAACCTGGCACGGAGGTAGCCCACCGCCACGGTGAGGTTTAAGAAAAAGAAACAACTTGGTAAGAGCTGCCATTCAACAGATATAATCTTTTTAAAATTGACTCCATAAATTGAACGGGGAAATGGCAGTGCTTTTTGCTGAGTGAACAGTAAAGTATCCCACGTAATGCGCGTGCTACAGCTAGCCTGACTATATCTGACTTTGTTGACTAATGATTCCCTGAACAAACCAGTGGGTACCACTGTGGCCTAGCTGCGTGCCAATACATGAGATGTTTTTGACAACCAAAACCAAAATTGCCGCCACATTTCTACACACAGCCAAAACACCACCACCTGCGAATACAGCCTGTACCGCCTCGCTTTCATACTTACTGTTGCACAACCAGAGACACTGTTCAACAGGTTTTCCATCAACCATCGGTCTACGTTTAATACTTCACATTGCTGAAGCCTTATCGCCAGAGCTTCTCTGTTGCTTACATCCATATCTTTAGTTATTCGCTCTCTGCTTCTTAAGCTACTATATCTTCAGCTTTAAAGACTTGGCTGGAACTTGCCCCCTGACCAGGATTCTCTGTCTAATAAGATAAGATAATGTACTGTATTAGTGTTGCCAGGACATTGTCTGACAGCATACTGTAACTTCTTAACTGTCCAGATGCTAAATTACCAGGAAAATAAGCAACAAACCAGTTGACAGTTTGCTGCCTTCGGTAAGGATGCACAGGAAAAAAAAAAAAACAGAAGAGAGAGCGTATGGGAGATGAGAACCATGTTCTTCCTCATCATCTGAAAACAATAAGACAACAAGAGAGTGGGAATTAAAAGACTAGAGTCATCTAATCTGGAACAACAGAGGAATGTCAGAGAGATGCCACAGCACTCTTTTATCCCACATGTGTGCTATTAGGTCCACGGGGCTGATCCCTGCGCCAGACTCTGCTGGATCAGATTTCTTCCTCAGCTAATGCCACCGGACATACGATCTGACAGTGATAATGATAATTACTTAAAATGACATGCCTTGCATTGTAGAAGAAGTGGGAAAAAGCCCACAGACGCACACAATATTTGCAGAGCCTTAAACTAAACTATGGGTTTTCTCACCAATCTGGAAAGTTGAAAACAGCTCTGTACATTCTTCTGCACTATTTAAATGTTTCACAGCTTCTGCTCTGTTTGTGTAATGAGGAACAAAATATGGTAGAATAAAAAAGGCACAACAACAACAACTTGGTTTTGGAGGGAAAGCAGAAACTGCTGCCAAGTTTGGTTTTTATGTTCCGTAATATCTGCATAATGTTCATCATTAATTTATTGCAGAGTTAAAAACAAGAACCAGGAACTGTCACCAGTACAATAGTTCTGTTGCTAGTGAGAGCCTAACAATAAGAGACTAAATAACCAGTGTTTTTGTTCTCTATAATACAATTTTAACCAGCATTGACAGCATCTCCCCAACACGGAGCTTTCAAAATATTCTTTGCAGCCTAATTTCAGGTTCCTTTAGACTCTTGGAAGCACTACACACACAATGAGCTTTAATCTTTACAAGTCTGAGAGGCTGGATATTCTTGGAGCAAAACCTAAACACACAAAGTGTCCAATGAAGCTGAGGAGCTCTGATATTTAAAGATATCATGCAAACAGCTAACAAGCAAGTCCTTTTATAGACATGAGTAGCTGACAAGTCTGTTATCTCTCTCTTCGTTTCATCTTCTCTGCTGTTTTCATCTGTAACTTTTTTTTGCACCCAGGACAGGAAGCGACTCTCAAAGTCTGTAGCAATTTCAGAACCTTTTTGGAGCTGCTTAAGCACACATAATTTCATCTCAGCAACCCTAAAAATACTAAAGGCAGAGGTGGGTAGAGTAGCCAAAAATTGTACTCAAGAAGTGTTACTTCAAAATAATAATCATTTTTTACAACATAAAACTTTAGACCAATACCTACTGGGTATGTTTAAACAGTGCAAACTACTTTCAGTCACGAGATATACTGTATACTGTATATTCACTTGCCCTCCAAATGGCACAACAGACTCGTTTTTGTATGCAGAAAATGTTGGTTTAATGTGGCAGACAGAGAAGACACATTATATAGCTGTTCTTCTGCACTGTGTGTAAGCGAAACATGCTCTGTATATGAGGCCTGGGGTGTTCATCCTCTTCAGTTTTAGGATTGGAGACAGTCCCTCTGCTATTTTTTATGTATTTTCATTCCCTGTCTGTTACGTGTGAAGATTTTTTCCCACTCTTCACCACAGTTTCTGTGTGGTCATGTGACTGCACAGCTAGTACTGATTGGTGAAATGGAGTCATGATTATTGTTGCTACGTCTGATTGGTGAAACACAGTCGTAATGTAGCTCCACAGGTGACACCTGTCTAGCAAAAAAACATCTAACGTGTAGAATAAAAAAGTAACGAGTCAAGTGTAGCCGAGCGTAGCGGAGTAAGAGTAGTGTTTCTTCTACACAAGTCTACTCAAGTGAAAGTACAAAGTATGGTACAGTAATGGTAACTGAGTAAATGTAAATCATTACTACCCACCTCTGCTAATTAGTATTATTAATATTATTGTTATATTGTGCATTATATTATTGTGGCTGTATTATATTATCATTATATTGTATTAAGTTTCGATTTTGCAAATGTTTATGTAGGAAACAACAAACAATTATGATTTAACATAGTCCTCATGTTAGTAAAAACTCCAATGAAATGGTGAATTTCAAGGTGCATATAAACAGCAAAATACTGTAATATGATATGAAGGAAAGAGTGCAGTGAGTTCAGTGGATGAAGGATGAAGAGCCATCTGGCCACTGTACAACTGTGCTCTCTGATAACCCTTTTCAACCAACAAAAACTTGGTTCTAGTGCTGGTTCAAAGTTGGTTAACTTATGAACGGAGTGAGAACCGGTTTGCGCTTCTACAGGCCAGAGAGCCGCTAACGCTAAACACAGCAACCACTACAGTGTCTCTGTAATACTGTTGTTCCTCACTTTGTGAAACTCACATTCAAACACTCCTGGCCCTGTGCTGCTCATTGTAATCACTGTGTTCAGGGATTACAGCTGATAAGTTATGATTGTTGTTAAAACTAAAACATCAGCTGTTAATGCTTTTTTTTCCCCCCACAGTTTCCCACTTCCACTTCCACTTCCAATGCATACCGTCATCATTCATGTTTTACGTTTCATTTGCCATAAACAAAAGCTCAAACATCACAACACAAACAGGTGAACTCTCTATTTCCCTGCCAGCAGCAACATCATGTAATGGAAGCCTGTCAACAGCACAACAAAAACATCCAAAGGATCAAAAAGAAAAACAGCTTTTCTCATTTCTTGCCAAACCAGGATCACATCTCCTAACCATTATTAATATAACCATGACAACAAAGTTCCCCTAACTTTAATGAGCAATAATCTGTGATTTTGTTTTCCTAAACCTAACCAAGCTATGACCACAATTTATTTTACTATGGTTTTAGAGGTCATGGTAACATATTATTGTCCATCTGATATGTGCATGACACATAGTCCATCTGTCACTGTTGATTAGGGGCTAGTAAATGGATGAGTTTGTTTAGTGTGGAACAACTGACTTGCCTTATGAAGTTCAGTATTATGCCAATTTTAAAATATGCTGCATTGTTCCAACTGTGATGTTCATAATGTGGCAGTAAAAAAGTACAGCTGGATGAGACCTGAACATAATGAGCGCTATGTACTGAAATAAGCGTTGCCTGATGATGAGGATTATCGCTAAAGCTAAATTTCAGTAATCAGTAATTTCATCTTTTGCGAAGGTAAGTAAAGAGTGTTGACATAAATATTGTGGCATAATGCTTTCCATACAGTATGTGGGCTCTGTAGGTACATTAGACCCTTGTCACCAGAAAGGAACTTTTGTCTGCGTCCCAAGAGCAAAAATGTTGTAGGTAAACTCCAGACCACTCCACACCATTACACTAATGTTCTCGAAAGGGGAAAACTATTAATATCAGCCTAGAAGTGCTAAGTAGAAGTAGCATGTGTTGAATTTTTTTAATAGAGTCCAATCTCTCCCACTTGGCATTGGCACATAACACAAGACTAAACAATGTGGAGAATCTGCAGATGTTGGGAATCCATCATACAGTACTAAAGCATAAATAAACTAAATGATCAGCTGTATCAGATGGAGTTTATTAGAAGCAGCAGTTAAAACTTTCAGGCCCTTATTGCACCTATGAGAACCAATTCTTTATCCTTCCCTCCTCACCTGTTGGACACTTCTTTTTCATTCTGCACCTCTGCGTCTCACTGTGGGACGAGCAATGTGATGGTGATTTCTCCTCGGGCGTTCTCCCGCGGGTTCTCGTCTGCTTGCCCCACCTGAAGCCACAGGTGGCGCCATCACGGAGACAGGTGCTCCATTCAGTCCACTCTCCCAGTGAAGCAACGGAACAATTTTCTAAGACAGAAGAATGTACATTCTGATTAAAGTCAAGCTGGTGTAAAGTATCTGAAATTCGGAAAACAGAATTGCAGAGACCAAGCGCATAATCAGCTTCACATGCAATGAATCCATGGACGTACAAGGTCACAGAGTGGAAAACGTCTTCTGGCATTTAAGTAAATGCCCCATGAAACATGAAATGTGGTCTGCTTGTTAAGTTTTTAATATGCCTGACTAAATACTTCTGATATCAAGCTATATTTTACTAAGCGGCCCAGATTAGAGAACTGCAGAGATTAAGATTTTAAGATGAAGGAGAATTACAACCATAACCTATGGAACCAGTGTTTTATTCAGACCCCTGGCGACCACTCCTCCTTGGAGAATTTTGCCAGCCGAAGCTTTTATACACGGGACATTAAACTCATAGTGACTGGACCCTGATGAGTGATGTCACCCACAAAAATCAGTGTCTGCTTTTTCCACAAGGACCACAATGGAAACCAGCAACCTTGGCCAAGTCTGGACAACATTTGTTGGTAATCATCATTATCATTGTCAGATTTGAAATGAATAGATTTCCAGTCACCATGCTGGAGTTGCTTGAGGTGTGTACCAACAGTTAGACATGAAACCTTAACATTGCCATTAAAACCAGATGTGGTCACCGTGCCAAGAAACAACAGTAGCTGCAGATGGTGCAGGTGGACGGCAGAGGGGGAATCTGGATCCCAAACGGCATCCAATGATGAGTGAGCACAATATATCTCACTTACTTAGAAGGGTAGGATGATCCACAATGAGATATGAAGATAAATTCTAAAAGTTCTCTGAGTACTTTTAATGTGAATCGTGTGTTGAGTAGAAAATTTAGCTCTAAATCAGAAAAGATTTAGCAGAGAAGTAGATGAAGTGGAAGAAATGAAGCAGATGAGAGTTCAGAGAACCAGAAGAAAATAGGAGCTGGATCGCTTGTGATATCGTAAGTATTTCAAGACGAAACTTCCCAAGCAGACAGAATTTGAATGTATCTTTAAGCCATCAGAAGCATCTAATGCAATAAAGAAATTATGTTACTTCCTTAAGAACAATGATGCAATTCATGTAAAAGCAGTTAAGGATTCATTCAGTTAAGGACGTTTTCTTGTTCATGGTTCTTCCTGAATAAAAATCTAGTTTCGCAAAACAGGTGCAATCTATTAATAGTAAAATGGGGCAGACAAATCTTTTATATCAGGCTGGGGTCAATAAGCATTTCTGTCATAACATGAACTCAAAGGTAAAATAACTTGAAACATCAATTCAAATAAGATATAGTTCATAAAGGTTAGTAAATTGTGAATTATACAGCATGTAGGTTGTTAAGGTGACATTAAAGTTTAAATGTCACATGCTCAGTTTTGGCTAGGCTTCTAATTGTGCAGACACCAGAGGTGGGTAGTAACAAGTTACATTTACTTGAGTAACTTTTTGAAAGACACCATACTTTTTACTTTTACTTAAATAGATTTGTGAAGAAGAAACACTACTCTTACTTCGATACATTGGGCTACACTTGACTTGTTACTTTTTATTCTGCACATTAGAAATTCTTTATTTTTGCCAGAGATTCAAATGTTACAAAAGGTGTGTCTGGTGTTCAATTTGAATTTGAAATTTAAAAAAAGGAAAAACCTTTTTGAATTTTTACGTATTTTGTGTTAATGAAGAAACATCCGGTGCAAATCTGTGGCTCAAGGCTTTAAACCATGTGAAGTCTTTTTAATTATTTCTGGATGGATCTCTATGATTAATGACACATACACACACATAACAGTCATTAAGTAGCATCTATTCATTGCTTCATTTTGAGCTTTATAGTGAAATTGTTGGTAATAACAACAGCAAATGCAGAATATCATCAGAGTTATCCTTCAAATTAAAAGAGAAATGGAGCAGAGACACACTGCAGTGGGAGTTCTTATTGTTTTCCTTCTGGCTTCCAAATGTGTATTTGTGCATAGATGTGAAACAGTGTGACATAAAAATGCTTTGTCAAAGATGTAAGATACAATCAATCAAGGAGACAAGGAAGATGATAATCGAAAATAAACTGTGATGTTGTTGCTGGTGCTTGATTTTAAAACTCAGGCCTGTGTCCTAC
>OMLM01000352.1:0-24753 GCA_900302695.1 Helostoma temminkii
ATATATATATATAATTTACGGGTTAGAGAGAAACGTAATTTCAATAAATTGTATGTCTTGCACATGGGGTTGACAATAAAACTGACTTTGACTTTGACTTTGACTAAAAAGTATACTGAAAGTATACTTGCTCATTTTTAGTTTAAAAGAATTATACTAATAGTATAATTGAATATACTTCTTTTTTGTAAGGTCACTTATCCACTGAGTTTTGCTCCTTTCTACCTTTGTGTGTAATTTTGTTATAAGCCTTTAACCTTTAGGACACAACAAGCAGGGGATCAAAGCAAACATTTTGAGGTAACTTGTTTTGTAACTTAAAATAGTTATTGGTAATTCTGAGCCTGTCGTATATTAAACCCAGCAAATGAACTCAGACTCTGTCAGTGGCTTCCTGAATGCATCTACATAATAGTTGCTTTCCTGACCAGTGCAGTTTCCTGTGATTTAACAACTGTATCTGCCTGAAACCTGTTAAGTTTAGATATGTTGGGTACAGGGGCAGCCGGCCCCACAGGCGACATAGACAGTTGCCTAGGGTGTAAAATGCTGAGAGGGCTCTGCAAGAGGCCTTTTTTCTTTCCTTTTTAATCAAGTCGTCATTTTTAGGAGGTTTTTAATATTATTAAAATAGCCTCCACAGAGCCTATAGCTCTCATGTTGTTAGTCACAAGCAGAGAGCGGCACATACATTCAACATTCAGCCAAAGAGAACGCCTGGGGCGCCAATCTAAAATTTTGTTTAGGGCTCAACCTTGCCAGGGCCAGCCCTGGTTGGATAGATTTGATATTAAAGGCTTATAACAGAAGATATTTCACATTGTTTGTGTAGAGCATGATTGTTAATGTTCATTTAGTTTAGCCTTAGATTTGTTGTGTAACAGAAGAAGATGTGACTAGTTGGATAAACAGTGTAGTGTGGAGTTATAGAGAACCACTGTTGCAATGCAAACTACAGATTAGAACCAGAATTCATCACGTTAAAGGTCCTGTCATGCAAAATACACTTTTTAGTCATTTTTATATGGCTCTTGGGTCTTTGTAGACGTACACAAAGTGGGTTAGCAGTGGACTTCCTGCTTTTTTAATTTCTTACTGTTTGATAGACTCCAGCCCCAGAATTGTCCAATCTGGATTTTCCACCTATATCGTGTGGAGCGTCATTGGCTGTCCACCACAGCCTCTGCCGTGGACCCCGGCCAGTGCAAGCGCTCAGTGTCTGTGTCTCTCTACAAATAACAGAAAACAGTAGATGCAGTGTGCAGTATATGCACACAAGGGTCTGAAGAAACAGTAGATTTATATGTTTTGTTTTTTTCAGGTCCTCACAAAGGTGGACAGACACAGACACTTTACTATACTGGTGGTGATCGCTAAGGTGCTGCTGGATTCACTTCAAGCCCAGAGCTCAAAGATGGACTGATACTGACTGTCTATTATCTCAACCTGGGTCTACTTTAAAGTTTCAAGCCGTAAGTGTCATTTTGAAGTATTTTGTCTCATGTTTTACTGGGTTAGCTGGGAACTGTGTGTGTGTCATATAAGTGATGATGATGATGTTTGTGGAAGCAGGAGAAATTTTCACAGTGTCTAGGGTTGACCAGAAGATGTGCTTAAAACAAACCAGTGAGAGTCAGAGGTATGTCAGCAACAGGAGGGTTCCAGAAACCCGCTCTCAGTGCAAAATTTTCAGTCAGCGCAGAAGCAAGGATCCGCAGTTTATCAACTTGAAAATTTACAGATATCAGGGACCTGTTTTTTAACCCCAAAAAGGGGTATGAATCCTTTAAAGTGACATATACTGAATTTGACTAACTTAAGTGTTTTTGATGATTTTCAAAATTCTGGTATGATTTTAACTTCAAGATTTATTCAGTGAATGATACAAGACACAGAGACAAATAACACAATTGCTTATTTCTACACAAGGTTCACGGAAAACTGTTCTTCTCAGTAGGAACTATAAGAAGCCAACAAAACTGATATGTCCCTTCAGGAATTTTAATTCCCTGACAGCCGACTGATGCTGGGTGTTCTCCTTTAGCTCTTTCATGAAGTGGCGTGTTTAAATAGCTGTTAGGAGACAATACAAGAAGGCCGATACTGCCATCATGTGGAATACAAACACTACTACAACCCACATTTTAGGGATTATTTATTATTCTATTCAAACTCTTTTGCTTACATTTCAAATCTGAGTGGGTTGGCAAAATACAAAAAATATTTTTATTTGTATACTTACAAAGCTTGATGTTTGATGCTATCAATTCCCAAGCAGATGGAGTATGTGTTCTGCATTGTGTGAAGCAGTTTCTCTGCGCGCCAATATTCTTAAAATTTAATTGTTTGAATTTCTAAACTGTTGTCAGTGCACATTTTCTTGACATGTATGTATGTAAATGCATATTGAGAATCTGAAAAATATGTCCAAAACCAAATAAATAAAGTTTTTTTAGAATTCTTCAAAAATCTTTATTGAACAAAAGTATTTCAATTCTCATCATGTTGTCGGTGATACAGTACCATAGTGAGATCTTAACGATTCATATATGCACCTCATCTTATTTTGAATATATACATACAGTGGAGACAAGAATTAAATAACAATGTTCAATAACATTCAGATATATCATATAAAAGCTGAGGACCCCATGATCAACAACACTTCCATTGGTAAACAAATGCACATTGCAAAAGAAAATAAACAAGGAAAATGTTTGGTAGAACTAGATTTTTTTCCATTACGAACCAGACAGAAAATATTTGGTTTTGACAGCGAAAGAGGACCGTTATTAAAAACTGACTGTTCATTAAGCCCCACCCCCTCAAAAATGTTCCACTTGGCAGATTTTATTGAAATTTTTTGTTTGAAACGGGTGGTAAAATTATCACTGGAAGTTTATTAACTTCAGACAAAGGCAGCTTGCTTATTACTAACTCAATGATTATAATTTCCAAGTGTCAAATTATTTTCTTTTAAAATGCTACTTTTTTGGGGAGATCAGTTCAGGGGAGGAGTTTAATTAACTGCTAATAGCTGTTGCTGAGCTGGTTTCACGAATTAGTAGTGTTTCCAAACAGCCTTGGTCATTTTTATATATGTGGTAAATATGGCCACCCCTTCTTAGTTAAGTTATTGATGTTTCAGTCAATCTATACTGTTTTTTTGTGTGTATAGTGAGATTTTTTTGTAAAAATGTCATCACAAGATTCACAAAGATATAATTTTCTTTGACAAATACCATCCATACCACCACAAATACCATCAGAGAAGTTAATTTTTATAATTGCATTCATTCGCAGGATCTGGAGAAGATTAAATATTTAATCAAACCTTGTTACCAAAAAGTTTTTTTTTATTATTCTTAAGTCAGTATCCTCGTAGAGCTACAGACATATACCGGAGAACATGTTCAATGTGACAAAATATAAAGCATGATAGCATAGAGCTATGAATGTATGCCAAGTACAGTGAATGCAGTGCAGACCTGGAGCCAGTAGTATGGGTACAGGGTGGCACATTTGGTTACATTGATAAACATTCAAACTCTACAGGAATTTGAAATTCTCCCCTATTGCATTAACACTCCACCACTGCTATTAAGAAATATTAGAGAAAGTATTGCGTTCGGATTTTCATCACAAATAATGTGAGTCTGACACAGAAACAAGGAGAAATTTGAAAAAGTGACAGAAGACATGTTCAAATGGAGAGAAAAATCATGTAGAGAAATGAGACAAAAAAGGCAAGAGAGTGATTCTGGTCACTTCGTGAAGTTACTGTATGAAAGAGCAATTATTACATATAAATTACCATTGAAAAAAGACTAAACTGGGGAACAAGTAGTTGTTTAAAAAAAATAAATGAACAAACTAAACTAAAACAATGGCCAGCAATTTGACAGAACAATACCAGAGACAGGTCCCTCAGAGGTTTGAGTCCTCTTTGAACTGTTAAATGTCCTTCTGTGTGGATTAAGAGCAATGGTGTAACCTACAATGTGCATGGTAGTAAATGGACATTATGTATGACATCAGAGTGAGAGCTCAACCCCAGAAAGGCCTCAGGCATTCTGTTAGCAGCGGGTGTGTTCACTGCACATTAGCACATCCAAAATGAGAGGCTTGTTATGCACTGTGATGTGCATGATGGGTGCTGAGTATGTGCTGACATAGTGCACAGTCTTGGGGTTAACGGCTCGGCTGTAGAGCTAAAAGAGTTTTGCCTAGGCGAAAACTTAGAGGAGTGGCTGAGGCTCTGGATGTGGTACAGGCGCCACAGCACGAGGGTCCAGAGCTAAGGCTTAAGTTAAGACAGTTAGGGAGTGGCATTAGTATTATGTATGTATAGTGCGCATGAGAGAGTGTCTGTGTGTGTGTGAGATCCAGTGTAGATGTGAGGATGTGTGAATCACTGCAGCGCTTTGACCAGGTACAGCTTGTCTCCATGTTCGCTGGTGAAGATTGGGGCTTTCTTGTAGTGCTCCACTAGTTCATCCATGGAGTTGAACTTGCGCTGGCCAATACAGTACACTCCATCTGACAGCTGCACTTTAAAGTGCTTATTCTTCCCCGCTGCTTTCAGAGACACAGAGAAATCACTGGGCTGGAAAAGACAGAAAGAGTCGTCGATGCGGTTAGAAACGCGAGAGGCACAGGGATAAGTACAATGATATTCAAAAACAGAATGCTTTATACCAGCAGGTGGCACTGTTTTATCACATTTAAAATCCTGGGCTCACATTTATCAACTTGCACAGAAATTTTAAAAAAAGTATCTGAAGTAATGCAAATAATTAAAAATAAAGTAGTTGCATATGATCTGCTGATTGATGCAGGTTGTTAAGTCTAAAAAACTATTTAATCTAATGTTACTACATTTGTGAAGCTTTCAATGTAAGTACATTGTCATCACTGGTCAATGTGTACATCGTCTCTGTTATACTTCATCTATCCAGACTGATTTAACAGACTTTAGTTAAGACTGCTTCTTATTCCGATGTTCACAGTTTCCAAAGTTCTTATATGTATTGGATCATTTTCCCCAGTAAATAAATTAAAATGGTGCTGCACATTTATTTCTGATTTATTCTATTTTATTCCAAATTTGTCAATTTATTTCCAAACAACGTTCTTCTTTTTTCAGCTAGAACATATTAAATCTTCCTTTTTCACACAGCCTCCCTAATGCACTTCTGCCATGACTTCACCCCACAGACTCACCGATGACTCGCTGTCTCGTATGAGGAAGTCACCCTCCTCTCCTTTCTCGTTCAGTATACACTCGGCCTGGTGTCTGGTGATGTTGCCATAGTACCAGTCCCTCCCAGCAAACTTTCCCGATCGTGCCGGTGCCATGAAGCGGTTCTGTGGAGAACTCAACGTAGAGGTGGGCAGGCCGGGCCGTTCATCCAGCACCATCACATAGTTTTTAGGCACCAGGCCCACCATGCCACGTGAGTTCCTACACCGCCACCACTCGGGGTCATTCTCAGGCTTCTCCACCACCTCCATGACCTCTCCCTTCTCAAAGTTCAGCTCCTCCTCTGTCACAGAGCTGAAGGGGTAGAGCGTTTGAACTAGGTGGAGCACCACACCACGACCACCTGCACGCCCATTGGCCAACAAAGTTCCTTGGGAGCCTCCGTGGTAGCCCCGTGAGGAATCTCTCTCTCCTTTGTCATCTGCTCCTCCAAGATCTTCCTGGACGTAATTGGATGGAAACCAGCCCACACGGCCTGCCTGGCTGCCCCGCCACCAGCCATCACTACACTTCTCCATCACAGTGACCATGGAGCCCTTAACTAGGGTCAGCTCGTCATCCCTCTCTGCTGTGTAGGCGAATTTGACCACAGCGGGAATGTTGAGGTCGTAGATTCTCTCAGCAGCTCCTCCTCCCCCACCTCCACCCCCACTTCCATTTGAGGGGTACTCTGTGTCTGAGCTCGGCGTTGGGGAAGCATCACGGGCACTTGTCTTCCTCTTAGTTTTTCCCAAACCTGCAGCATGAACAGAAGAGAATGGTGACAAATAGAAAAATGCATATTAAATAAATGGCAGATTCATTTTTTTATCTCCTTTAAATGAACAAACAACAACAATTTAATGTTTTGGCAAATGGAAACAAGCTGTAACAATCTTAACTTATGAAGTTGTTTTTAATGCGTTGGCAAACAGTTTACATTTTACCATTCTGTTGTAACATTTAGCAAATACAGAAAAAATAGTACTATTTTGAGTTGTTTCCATTTACCTGTGCTAAATATCTGGGTTTCCAGCTAATAAATGTTCCTCTGTGATCATCAGGTAGTTTCTAACCGTGTCTGCTCCTTGTCAATGTGTCATGTATAATATGTTTATCAAAGCTTTTATTGTTAAAGCAGCTGAATAGTAGGTAAAGTTATTACATCAATAAACAAGAAATTTGTTAGCTGTAAAATCAAAATAATGAGCTTAAAGACCCTAAACTGCTCTATACAGATTCTATTCTAGACAAACTGCAGAGTTGGGTGATGCTTCTGTCAGTCCATTATCACGCTTTTCTCATACAAATAGCCCCATATCTGCTGTTAATATATACATAATGACTATAGTAGCTTTAATCTTTAAATATATAATCAAAGCACTGCTTAATGGTGGTATTAGAGCAGCAGAGAGAAGAAGTGCAGACTGAAAGCAGGTTTTAGAAAACAGGAAAAGGCCTGAGCTCCACAGGGAGATGAAGCAGTAGAGGTCAGAAGGAAACTAATTGAGGCTTCAAGTCTCAAGTGTCACTCCGAAGCAGGGAAAGAGAAAAAACAACCAAAACTAAATTAGAAGTGAAGGACACAGAATAAATCTAAGTGATGGGAATGAGTGATCAATACTCTGATAACAATTAACATCAAGTCTGTTTTACATAGTGTGTACGAGACAAGATGACTGTGCTAAAACGTTGCTTTGTCATTCTGTATAAAAGGAGTCATCTCTACATGGGAAGTCATTGATGGCCTTTCTGTGTATAATCGAAGATGAGACTGGGGGTTAAAGGGGTGTAAGGTTTTTAGGACATTTTATTGTGAGACGAACTACTAGGGTTATTTTACCTGGGAGACTGGTCACATACACTGGAGGAGAAAGAGCACTTCAGCTGTTGTGAACTGTGCACAACATGTAAATAGTTATGGTTACATTTAGAGTGTAACAGTTATGAGAGAGACCAGACATACTGCGATAGAAGAGAAATGGGCAGACCTCGCAAAGGACTGCTAAAATGTGCAAGCAACTGGATGAAGGCAGACAAAGCAAGAGGTCAGCTGCTTATTGGTTGAGTATTTTGATGCTTTAAATGAACACAATCTTCTTAGCATTTATCTTCCGCCTGCTCGCTCTGCTGCACATCGTAGCAGTCCATAGCTACAACTTCTCCAATTTCTCAACACAGATGTTGCTTGCAGGAAACTGAACTGTAACCATAATCTTCTATGGTCACATTGTACTCAAACACTGGGGTGGCATTTTAATGCCAAAATGCCGTCATCTCTGCCTGGAAAGGCTGCAGAGTTACACACATTCATTCAACGCTGAGCACACCATGTCCTTTAAATCATATCCAAATGAAAGCTCTTTATCTACTTGGTATTCCGTTGACACTATCTACACATCGTATACGCATCTATACTGAGCGAAAGGCTGAAAATAGGTGGTGTACACAGGGAATGAAAAGTGGAGCAGGCACCGTGGGCTTGATAATGACAAGCACATCCAGGATCAAAGTCAGCTCCTGTCTTACCTGTCTCTGACTTTCCCATTCAAGTACTTTCAAAGATGAGTCTTTAAACATGTGTTCGCACACTTCAATAAAACCTAAAGTTTCTAAAGTCTCTCTACTGAACATAACCAAGGAGGTCTTCTCCTCAAATTCAAGTTAAAATAATAATGATACACCATGCAGCTGACAACATTTAAACCATTTACTTGACAGTTGAGGCTTCTGTCAGCATATGCTCATGTGTGCTACTAATGACTGAAGTGAGATTCTTGACAGCTAATCATCCAGTTTGTGGCACAGAAGCTGCTGAAATGCCACAGAAATGTCACTGCTGAATAGTAAATCTACAATGTTTGGAAAATCGCTGGGTTCACACAGAGTAGCATGAAACTTGTTGGCAGAAGGAATAGGAGGAGAAAGAGAGCAGTGAAGAAAGATGAGGGGTCCCTTGGCGGCTGTTTCTCACACACACACAGTAGACCAGGCACATCACAGGCCACATAAACAGGACAGGAATAATAAGAAGATCATGTTTATGGATAGCAGTGTGTATCCTAGATATCTGATCGCTGTGTTTATGTGTGAAGATTCTGTATCTCCTGGCTGTAAGCCATGGACTAAGGTTGACTCCTGGGCCTACTTGTGGTGCTACTGAAGGGAAAAAGAAAATGCTGTCACTACCAGAGGAAAGACACACAAGAAAGCCACACACAATCCCTTGAGCTACGTGAAAACACTAATGCGCACACACACAACTTTCTTCTTCACTCATTTCCACTTCAAGGCACTGGCCTGCTGGTTATAGCATCAGTGGGCTATATTCTCTCCTCCCACTCATTCACCCACTGCTTCATCTTTCGGAAAGAGACTAGTTTCCCAAGCCCAGAGGACTTCGTCTCAGACGGAGGTGAGTTGATGAAAGCCTCGATGACTGCATGTTGCAGCATATTGCTTCACTTCAGTGCTTACACTAGCAAGCAGTGTGGAAGTAACTGCAATAAATGATTTTACAGAACACTAAAACATCCACCAAACACTTGTACCCATGTGTTGTAGCAGCATATTCAAAACGGACCATTAACACTGTGTCAGCAAGTGCTACATTTTACTTTGACTGAATGACACGTGCTATATGATACTAGCAGTGACTTAAGCTTAATTGAGGTTCACCATTTTAACACATTGTGTTAGCATGCTAACATTTGCTATCTAAATACAAAGTACAGCTGAGACTGGTGACAATGGTTAGATTTGAAGGTTTTTCAGCCACATGATTTCAATTTATACGTGTGGTATATAACACTGCCAGCAAGTGTCAAATGCTGGAGTCAAGCTGGATTCTGGATTGTTATAAGATGTTGATTCTTAACATAAAACACTGATGTATAAATGTACCTCTGACAACCAAATAGTCCATTTACAGTTGAAGAAAAACTAAGCAACGCAATTTATTGGTTTCCTTCATACACTGGTCATGAAATATAATCTGATCTTCACCAAAGTCACAAATAGCTACAAAATATTTCTAAGATGATAAAACAAACATTCATGATCCTTCATTTCTTTATTGAACACATCCATAAAACATGATGGTAAAAAAAGTAAGCAAAACAGTGTTTTTATAACTGGTTGAACCACCTTTGACACCAATAACCAAACACTTCCTGTAGCATATCATGGCACTCAGGATAATGTCAGGGTGGAAATATTGTGTTTGTTGATATTTGAGACTTTGGTGAAGATCAGATTACAGTTCATGACTAATTTATACACAGAAGATTCTGGAGGCTTAAATGTAAACTTTACCCATTTCCTGCTTTTATAAGCAAGACATTTTCCGGTTAAAACTAGGCTATTAGAAACTACTAGGAAAAATGGACTGTGGACGTTCGTTTTAATCACAGTGGTTTACACCATCTTGCCTATTCACAGTCACACACTAATGGCAGCCGAGCTGCCATATACAAACTCAGGCGGACAAAAATGAAACTTAATAGTATGTTGTACCCAAGAGTACTGACCCTGTTTTAGCAATGAGTTGGGCATTTTCCGAATTATTTTTCCTATTATGGTTTTATTTCCTGGGAGATGAAACTGGGGCACAAACCAGCATGCAGCCATTTACAATTCAATGCTGTCTGGATCTATGTCGATGACAACTACATTTAAGTAAAAAAAATGATGAGAAAAAGCTGGAGATACCACTAATCACAGATTATTAATTCTTTATAATCATGCTGTCAACTTAATGATCTGTATGACGAGCCAGTAACTCTGGATCGGATGATAAAATCTTGTATTCAGCCAATGAGATTTTCTACTGAAATGTGAGAGTAAGGCGCATTAAGCCCTGACCTCACCTATTGCTCATCACCTCATCATGAAAGTGTTCGTGCCGATTGGATTTGCTCAGGCTTTTAATGCTGAAGAGCTACTAGATGGAAGCAAACTACTCAGACTGAAATGGAACTAGGCCATAATGTAGCTGATAACTTAATCAGGGATGGGGAGGTAATCTATCATTCCAGCACATCCATTAGGCTGCTGATTTCTCCACTAATCAATCCTACTGATCATAAAAATTCACAGACCTACAGTGACATAGAAACTATCTGTTGTGTGGGGCGAGTGAAGGGGAGACACATGTTGTCTCTACGCACAATGACAGTGGCAGGCTGTGCCACGCTGGCCCACATAAAGCTGCAGAGTTTCCCCGAGGGCTGGTATCCACAGAGCCAAAAGGAAGCAGCACATTAGATCAGACTCCCGTCGTCACTTTCTATTCTCTCCTCTCCCAGCTCTAAATATGGCTGCCTTTCAGGGCCATACAGTTACTATTTTTATTACCATTGCTCTTCTTGATCATTGCGTCTTGATAGAATTTCCACCATTTGTTTCTAATTTCTGTCTCTCCTTCTATCATCCTGACAACCTTGAGCTAAGACTCAAGTCTGCGTCCTGATCTCTTCCTGACAAAAGAAAGTACAGCAGGCTGATCATTTTAGATGAATTCCTAAATTAGTGACACAAGCTGTATACTAAGTTTAATACACATTAACTAATGCTGTCTCATTTTGTTGAGACTGCTTTGTGGCCATCATGTATGTGGCATCTGTACACTATGGCTGCTGAAAGGCACCAGCTCTGTGGATGACGCTGGGCTTCATTATATGCCAGTAAATCTGTGCTTGTATCTAACTTCCAAAAATTAAAAAAATAAATTAGATTCAAATGCATGATTGTTTGTCTTCCTGCCTTATTACTGATGAAATCCCACAATATGAATGAGTGACATGAAAAGATTTGTTTGGAAGCAGCAGTTGGCTCAGAAGAGCAGTTTTCTACAGGAAGCCATGTCAAAGAGCGCATCATTAACATCAACACAAAACATAATTGTGCTGGTAAAAGATTAAAGCTACTGCTCACTGGCATGTGGGAGAGCTTGAATGCCAGATAATAATAATCTAAATATAATAATCTAAAACAAAGAACAACCAGTCAGTCAAGTAGTCAACATTCAACAAAAGACCACTTAATTATGAGCAAGTATTTATGTATCTCTGTTTTTTTTTGTTTTTTTTGACTTTCCAAATTGAGAAAAAGCACAAAATAACTCACAAGCTGTGTCCTCAAGCTACACGCACCAACAGTGCCTCTAATAAGCTGGCAGCTATTGCTACACACACAGTCTAATGTATTCAAGTCATGGTTGGAGACTGTGAGACAGTGTGCTGACAGCTGAGAGCAAGTCTTAACTCAACAGGATCCCTGGAGTTCACAGTGACAGCTCCCAACGAGTACAGAGACACAGCGAGGGGTATCACTTTACTACTAAGAGTCAGGCTAACACAGGCATGCACACAAACTGACCACTGTTTATGACCACATCTTAACACAACCACCAGTAGGAGCAAAGTACTGAAAAGAACCGCAGTGAATTTCCATTTATACTGAAAATAATCTACTGACAACTTGTGCACACAGTTATCCTTTAACAGTTATTAAACAGTAAAACTAAATTCTTCTTACCCAGTGTGTCCTTTATGTTCTTCACCAGCGAGCCTTTCTTCAGGCTGTTCTTGCGTTCGACGTAGTTTGATGGCACATACCCGGTTTGGTTGGCGGTGTTGCGGACACGCCACCAAGTCTTTGAGTCGTCAAGGAGGAAGAGACGCTCATTTTTACGGATGTCAAGTTCCTGGTCCTGCTGGGCCGTGTAGTCCCACTTGGCTACAACAATCACCTCCTCTGTCATCTTTCATGGAGTCCCCCTGCAGAGGAGAAGGCAGAGGTGAGTCAACAAGCAAGACACGCCACACAGCATTATATAGCTGAATAACAAAAACAAGTGAGCCATTTGTAGACACTCTTCCAAAAAGTTGCAAAAGGGCAGTTTGGTTGATCATGCATAAATAAATAATGAATGATCAATAAATTATTGAGAAATACTGTGTATTGTTATGCAAGTAACCCGATGCATTAAGTGGTTCACATAAAAAAAAAGAAACAAACAACAGCTTTGTGATTATTACTTCAGGTTCCATCGTGGCAATAAAGTCATGGTATTAACACTCGAAAAGCACTGCACAAAAAGAACAAAACTGAGCTTTATAAGACATTAATATGTCAGCATATGCATATTATTTCTAATGACAAGACTAATTTTAAAGTGTGTGTGTCAGGCATAGTGCTGCTGCGACAAGCGACAAGTCATTACAAAATAATCCATATCCATTCACGCAATTTTAAAGAGCTTATTCGAGCTCACATTAGGCATTACAGGATACATGCTGCAGAGGTTGCCAGTCATCACAAGGCTAAATTACATAACTAAGATAAATATGACTGTTATCATTCATGGTATTATCCACAGCCTGAAATGGCACTAAAACTGATAATTCCTAAAATGAAGATTATGCAACATCTCAAATTGCTGATCACATAATCACTTCCTCTGAGTAGCAAGAGGCCCAACAACAGAGGTTGTCACAGCATATCCCTGTAGACAACAGTATATAAAACCAACAGAGAAGACACATGTAATAGCACATTAGGTATTGTGAACTGAAATGCAAGCGTTAACCCCAAAAACCACCACTGTAAAAGCTTATTTAGTAGAGTGAAGATCAAACACATAAAAATCTATTTTTGGGCTCATTCTGCATGCTCTTTATCTCACACACAAACACACACTCACAAAGCCTTGCCTATTTGTTTTTGAGGTAGACAGTGAGCCATTACATGCTCTATTTCACTAGGTTTTAGGTGAGGTGATTTAACATGAGTTTTCCTGGCCACTTTAGCTGCTGAGGAATTGTGTGTGTCTGTTTGAAAGCAGCAAAATGGGAAGTAGATTGGCAATTTAGAAAAAAGCCTGAAGGGATGAGAAATGTTTGACGTAATTTAGTTTATTCTTGTTTTGTGAAAACCTTTTCTATAATAAAAGGAATCTCATGGTATGAAAACCATCTGAGCAATTCAGTTTATATTTAGCTCCCACCATGTTATAGTCTACAGCTGCAAACACAGGCACTGGAATAAATAAAGGAAGCAAAGACGGTGCAGAACAAAATTACACTGATGATATTTGTGCATTTAAGTATACATAATTAATAGTCATATTGTAAATCTTTTGTGTGATGAAAATCAAAAATAAGATGTAATCCCACGTAAAGCTATGTGTAGTGAGACACTGATTTATAGCAGCAACATGCTTCAGGAGCCAAAACTGACAGTTTAACATCCTCTGCAGTTTAATTACGTGTAACAGATGCTTTTTATGGAGCCATTTAATAATCGTGACAGACTATGTTATTTATAAATGGCATGAAAACCGCTGCCCTGTCAAACACAGTAAAATGGAAAAAAACAACTTGCATTGCGTGTGAAAAGTGTGTAGGGGAGTAGCAAGAAAAAACACACGTTTAAGATACATAATATACATCCTCTAACGCATATTGCATTTACATTTTATTCTTTAATGAGAGGGAAGTGCACAGATAAGGTGCAACCACAAAAGAGAATTATGACTCATGAGAAGTGTAGCTGCACAAATTAGACGTTATAAAAAGATTCCATTACTGGTGGAAAGATTGATATCTTCTGTGTAGGTTACACTTTGCAAATGCAAACGTAAGCACTAAAGCATTAGCAGTGTTTTCTACCAAAAGCATTGTGGTGTGTCACTGAATCAAAGTCTATAACAGCTGCTATCTCTACAACAAGCAGCAAAAATGTATGTTTGAGCTTACAACAGTTTGTACAGTAGAGTGCTGCACTTGTGAATGTGCCTCTGCTTGCCGTCAATAAAGCTGTGAAACTGGATTTCTTCACAGGCCAGGACAGGGACAGCACGGGAGGAGAGAAGGAGGAGGAGTTGTGCAACTGACATGGTTTAAGTCAAGTTCACCAGGAGTTAAGTTACACAACTCTTTCAGACGTGACAACTTTTCCTGCAGCAACAATGGCAGCAGGAGGATCATGGAGGGGTCTGTTTGACATTGAAGAACAGATAAAAACACAGGAGCTGTGATTCTTCGGTGAGCCCAGGAAGCTGAAATTGCAGGGCAAATTTGTGACAAGATGAGGGATGGTGATGTCAGCTCTTCCAGAAGGCAGGAGGAATTTGAACGTGCTGTGGCCTCTATCTGCCTCAGGCTACAGCGGCTGGATTACAATAGACTACTGCTCTTTCCTTTCGTTTTATTGCATTTATTCCACCTGGTGTAGATGGAGAAGTAAACTGCATGAAGACTGTTTGGAAAATGCTCCACAGTTTAAAATGCAAGGTGTTTAGTGGTAAAAAATATTGGGGCTAATTTTCTTTATCATTCAGAGCTTTTTTTTTTTTATGTCTGATCTGCAAGTTAATGAACCAGGATAAAATACACACACACGGTTTTATTTGTTTTTCAGTTAGTGTTTACAAATTAGTCAAGAAATCAGATGAACTGATTTATTCAGTTGACAGTTTTGATGATATGATGCTGAATCATTATTGCTACAGGGACCAACATATGCAGTGCTGTGAAAACATTTTTCCCACCTTCCTGATATATGCATATATGTGTGTGTATGTGTGTGTGTGTATATATTTATTTATTTGTTATATTTGTTTTTGTTTTTTTGAATTAATAAACTGTGATTAACCACATTTTTTGAAAAGCTGAGTTCAATCAGGCCACAACCAGGTCTGATTACTACCAGACCTGTTTAATTAATACATTGCTTAAATAGAAGCTGTCTGACAAAGTGGTGCAGCACGTTAGAAGATCTCAAACAGCAACACATCATGCTACGATCTAAAGATGTTCAAGAACAGATGAGAAACAAAGTAATTGACATGTATCAGTCTAGAAAGGGTATTTCCAAAAAGGCATTTCCAAGGCTTTGGGACTCCAGCGAACCACGGTGGGAGCCATTATAAACAAATGGAGAAAACATGGAACAGTGGTTAAACTTTCCAGGAGTGGACGGCCTATCAAAATTATTAAGGTCAGTGTTCATGATTTGACAAAAAGAAAGTGAGAAAGAGAAATGGCATCCATGGGATGTTCATATTAAAATTAGTTTGATGATCTGACTCATTTAAGTGTGTTGAATAAGAAAAGGAAAAATAATTAGGAAGGGGCCAAATACTTTTTCACAGAAAGAAAGAAATAACTACAAATTATTAGTAAACATCGGAACAAAATCTTATTTTATGAATGTGGACAAGCACGTAGACAAAATAATTTACTTTAACTGGAATATTACTGGATATCACTGATAAAATTATATTTACCTTGCAGAAATGAATAATCCTATTACACATTCACCTATCCCTTCCACAGTCATTCTACATTTGTGTCACCATATAAACCTGCAGAATAAGACCAGATTTTCTTCTATCCTAGCGTGCATAAGTACCCTGCCTTCCCTCATCCATGATACCAATTTCTCTGTCTCCTTGACAACCATGCTTATTAGGCAGAGTGATAGAAATGCCACTCCAACTCAAGTCCATCCTCTTCTCTGGGCAACCATGTGTGTCAGACTCGCAGATATACCATTGCTCATTCAGATGTCTGCAAACCTACAGTCACTCTTGATGCGCCAACGAAATCCATGAGGGTATTTTATACAGAACTCAATCTAAAAGTCTTGCTTTAAGTCATTCATGCTTCAGTCAACTGTGGGTGAAAACTGCATCCACTTAATCCACTAAATTTACAATATGCTTGTCATTTGATCACAGCCACTAAGTCCACTTCCTTGATATGGTTAATAAAACAGACAGGTGGTTGAACAAAACTGCACTTGCTGTGAGAGTGCATACAAATAGACACAAAAGAAAACAAACAGACTTGTGAGAGAGTTTGGTTTAAAAAGGGAAAGCCTGAGAGCTCATGCTCTCTGTGACCCTCCATTCCTCTGCTGAGAGCGTTAAAAGGGGAAAGATGAGCAACAAGACTGCTGAGCTGGACTTCACCAGCACTTCACAACTCCCTTTACCGGGGGGCAATGCTCAGGGGCTCTTTCAACACCACACAAAGAGAAAGGAAAAGTAAAAAGGGATTATAAAAAGGGGGATGTTTAAAGAAAAAAAGGTCTGGCAGAGCTTTCTGTGTTTGACATTCAGGTCACAGACCGCCAGGATTCAGCCAATGGGATAACATGTCCACCCCCCCACCAACTCCACAATATTTGCAGTAGTTGCTCTCTCCTTTACTCCCTACTGGCAGCCAGTGTCTGAAGCATTTGGAGTGAACTGCACAGACTGAAACATGAGGAAAACAGACACTACGGCCATGTTTCTTTTATTTAGTCATATTCTTCTCTTCACAGAATGATCTGGACTTCAAGATGCCTTTCATGCGATATTATCCTCGGGTACAACTGCTTGTGCTTCACTAACAAACCCTGAAAAATATAGTGTGACAGCTATATTGTTAAACAGGCAATAATTAACCAGGCACACATTCACAGGTCCTAAACAGAGGGCGTAGCATATGACATAAGCTCATCTGTGTCTCTGTGATGAAGTTGGTGGTTGGGAGAAAACTGGTGCCACAGTACGTGAATGCCATCAAAATGATTATTAAAAAAAAAAGCCTGAACCTCAAACCACTCAAGGACAGTTCAAATACAACACCAAATAGGTTTCCTGCTGTTGGCCCAAAATAGGACTGAGAGCAAGGAACACACAGAGCACACAAACAGAGTCAGGCCTTCTATCACTACACTTATGACTGCACATTTTTAAAAAAAGAAAAGGCCTCTGTATCAAAATATTTCAAACTGTGCTACAAAACACATCATAAACCAGAGAGAAAGCATGATCAAGTAGAGTAATAACATTCTTTAAAAGATTAGTTTGTTTAACGTAACACATAAACACAAGTGTCCATAACTAATGTTTGTAAAAGGGAGTGAGTGATAAAAACAAAAATCAAAGCAGCAGAGGCAAAAAATATCATGAATTATATCACCTAAAACTTAAAATAAGCTGGATCCTACAATGCCCATAATACAAACGAGATTTATCTTTCATCACTAAATAAGTTACTTAAGTTTACTGTCAAATGTTTGAAGTCCATAGTCTAATGCAAGATAACAGTAATGACTAAATCTAGTTTGTTTACTCAGACTTTAAAGGGTTTGCACAAAGCCGCCTCAAAACAAAGAGCACTCGGTAAATAAGGTTTTATGTTAACTCCTGCATTTCATAGTTCAATTCTTGTTGGACTTGGACAAAAACACCTGGTTGTTCTCAGGAGTCGCATTTTGCACTTTATAAACCAAGTCATCAATTATTTAAATAACATAAATCTAACACACAAAAAAATTATCAGTTGCAGGCCTTTCGCACTGTATCTGCCCATTCGCATACATGTATGTAATGTGGTATGATGTTACAAAAAGTTAGTGGCCATGTTACATACTGTCAGAGGCCCTATGGGGTGAATGCTTCCTGGTACTGACAGTCCCAGGTTACAGTCTGGCAATTATACTTTTCAAAGTGCTATGCATCTTTACATTAGGCACTGGTGAAATAAAATTGGCCATTAGTTTGAGGTTGCTAAGTACATCATCCCACCTATCTTCTCTGCTGCTACTGTTTTTACAACCTGCAACGCTATGTAGCAGAATTTTTAGCCGGGAATGCCGGTGCTGTTCCAGCTGTATTTGGGTGGGTGGAGGAATTGGGAGCAGGCCTGGCAAGTTGAAATATGTGCCCAAGATATTGTTTTGTATCCATTATTTTATTACATGGCTCTTTTGAATCTTTTCAGGTCAGAGGTGGTTGTATAAAGAGGGATTATAAAACAAAAACAAAACAAAACAATAACAATCATCTTGCACCAACAGATCCCCAGAATAAATTATAAACCCTAAATTAAGCAAAATACAGCCACTTCAAAATCTTAACTTTTTTAAATGGATGGGGGAAGAATTTCTTTTGTTTCTTGAACTGGACGTTCCTCCCCCACAAACTCCCTTTGTAAGCAATTTTCACATCACTTTCTTTTTCTGTCATTACTTCACCCGTCCTCTGCTGAGCAAATCCCACATTGCTGAGTCAGTCGCCATGACAACAATCCTTGGGTGGTCCCATTTCCACAGACAGGGGGGTGTTCCCCCAAAGTACCTGACTTTTATCCTTAGATTTTCAGTAATTCTGGACAAAGAACTAAAATGCAGGCTCTGCACCTTTAGTTTGGTAGTTAGATTAGACGCCTAAATGTCTAAAACTACTTCTTTCATGTTATAAACATGTTCTGTTTATTGAATGATCTTGAAATCCAAGAGGATATTTATTTAGGATCCTATTTTGACAGCAGAAATATGATACTACAGTGAGGTTTGCTATTTAATCCTTGCTTCACACATTATCTGTGCAGACAGATGGTATATGTTGATGTTTTTTTTAACTGAAGCATCAACCTCCAGTCCCTAATTTGTTGGGGATCACATTATGCAAGTTGCAGTTTTAATTAGTATCTGTATCATGATAATGTGATGCTATTATTCCATCATTATGATTGCAATGAAAGATGATGAACATGATGAATCCCCTGCACTGATTTCTACCATATTCAGTTTTTTTCCCTCATTCTCCGTAGTCACAAATAGCTGACTTCAAACTTGTTTTTTCTACTCCTTGATGTCCACTTTACCTCCCTCCATAACACTGCAGTGTTTGTTCATTTTGCACACGAAAGCACTCTAAACACAAACTCTGAACAGCTTGTTCTCTGGAAGTTTTATAACTCAATTCTCTGTGCACAGCCTCTCTCCACTGTAAGTCATTACCTATTAGCACAGTTTTCCTCGTGTCTTTTCATCCCTTTTTGCAGCTTGTTCATGAGTGAAGTAGAAAGGACTATTTTTAACTCTGTATGTGACAGTCTGGTGTCCATGTCCCCTGGCAGAACAAGAAAAGACGAGCACTGTAAAGCACAGTAGGGGGAATGTAGTGAACACAGCTTTGATGTACAATACTACTCGTTTTGCTTCAACTGGAGGACACAAAGAAAAAATTGAGGTGTTGATGTGTTTGTCTCAGAGAGGGAGCAAAAGACAGCATGTGTATAACGAGTCAATCTCAGGTCGAAAACTGGGGTGTTTTAATGCAGAATGGGTAAAAACCATCTAATGTAGTCTTACCACAGTGAAGAACAGCTTTTAGAAAATTATGATGGAGTAAGTTATACAGAAGCATCTGCCTCTCTATCAATCTATAGTCACTTGTTTTAAAATTCAATGTAGCTGATCACACAATTCAAGTATTGTTATTAAGCTGTTAACAAGCATGAGGGTTGATTCTTGAACTTGTATAATTGTCCCAAAATGTTTCTGAATTTACAGCCACATTTGTAGCCTACATTAACTTTTATCACATGGCAACAGATTGGTGATTTCCTATTGTTTAGAAGATTTTTACAAAAGTTACTTTAAAATGCATGTGTGGACAAATGAGCTTCTTTTTTTAAAGCATTGCAAACCTAAATGATGCTCTGACTAGAGGCAAAAAAACATTTCCTCATTGCACTTATTGGCTTAGAAACCTAATTTTGCTGAACATGAGCAGCTTGTGAAATCAAATAAACAAAATGCCCTGAGCCAAACAAGCCACTCAATTCAGCTTTTCTTACACTCCATATAGTCGATAAAGTCGACTGGAAACCTAGAGTTAACAGGAGCACTGGATATAAACATACAGAATGATCGGGCGAACATCCAGACAATAAAGATGCTGCATGCTCATCATAAGTGAATGACCATGACAGGAGCAATGTTACTACACACATTTTACACACATCGTAAGTGGGGTTATGAGGGAAAATACACTAATACTGTTATTTTTGCAAAAACTGACTCCCAGTTGTCCAAACAACTTTAAGCATATAAAGCTAACTAGAGCTGCAGCGGCCATGCCTTAAGGCAATTATTGCCTCAGTAGAAATTCTTCATTTTGTTTACTTTTACAGAGGAGAATTAATTATGAACCGATACCACAAAACCAGGAACAGATAATTAGTCACAATATAAATAACTTGCTAATGTAACAACATTGCAATGATATCCATGATGTTTACCATGTTATATCACAGTGGAAATGTTGAGATATGGCTAAAATAGGGTTGAGGTTTGACCTAAAGTATTTATGGCTCCTTAATGGTTAGGTCATCATTTTTTTAGTTTAAACTTTAGTTTTGGTATTATTCCTACCATATGAATGCTATTATTCTTCCCTTTGCCTTCCCTGTGTTTATCTCTTTATCTTTACCTGAAAAACCTGTCTAGATTACATAATCTGGAGGGATAAATTATGTATTCAAATGTTGTAATATGGCTGCTCATACAAACAGGGTTGTAGTGTTGGTTGACCTAAACCTCCATCTTAAGGGAAAAACTCATCCAGATTATGTCATGCAGAGGTGTTTTTCAGATAAAAACAAAGAGATGTTTTAATATAGCGAGAGCAGAGGAAGTTTAACACCACTCTTTTATGTACTGCCTAAACTAGATCCATAGGAAGCAAGTTGAACGTCACTGTTTTATATCAACACAGATTTAAACACATGCATTTCACAAGTTTTGGTTATTTCATTAAAAGGTAAATGAGGTTTGTATTTGTACTAAACCTCAGGTGAACTATTGCTTGGATCAGTTTATGTATGTTAAGTCAAAATATGCTCCAAATGCAGTGCTGTAGGATAACACTTTTTTTAAAACTGCAATTTAGCATCACCCTGGTTATTTTGACAAAAGGTCAATGACATTGTTTCCATTGAGTTCTGGGTTACAGAGGAAAAGCTCTGTGGGTAACAAAAGTTCACGATACTTTCAGTTTTGTTCAGCAAGATAATATTTACGCATTTATTTTTGAAGTCTAAAAACAACTGCCAGCAATAAATAAAGCTATCAGCAGTCTACACCACAGTTGCATATCCTCAACATCACCACTATTAAGCTTCCATCTTTCCTCGTAGCTTGTCCTAATGTTTTCATGGCTATTTGTTAGTCTCACATCCTTTTCTCAAAGGCAATTGGATAACGGTTGTAATGATGTTTAATGATAAAACCACTTCACCTTTACCTGATCTGCATGTTTCCTTACTGTAGGTAATCAAAAGAAACAAGATATCTTATTTCTTTGAAAAAGTTGTATGACAAACACACAACAAAATCACTCACTATCTGACTCACAGTGCATTTGGTTGTTTTGTTTTTTTCCAAACATTCCTTATGTCGGTATAAAAACGCAAAGTACACAACTGCAAGATCAGACTGAAAAAAAAATATCAGAAAGCAGGAGAGTATTAAGAGATGATATATGTATACATTTCATAAATATGTTCCCATTCATCTGCAACTTTCTCGGAGTAGAGAACGCAGAGAACCAACACTTCAATGTATAACTATAAAGAAGGCCTAATTTATTCTGCATAGCAGTGCAAACACCATGCAACACAATTTAGGTCACATTCACAAACCATCTTCAACATATGAACACACAAGGGCCCTTTTGTGAGCAGTTCATGATGTTCTGCTTGTTGTTAATGGAAAGGTGTGTTTACAACGTCCGTCTACATGTGCAAAGGCAAAAGCAGTTGTGTTATTTTTACTTTTATATTGTCTTGTATGTATATAAGCGCCCCGATATGACTTCTCTCCTCTCAGTCCTGAAAGCATCTTCACAAAATGACAGATCCTGCATTTCAACAGCATCTGCATGCACAGACAGCACCATAACACAGCCATGCATACAGCCTGGAATATGGAGTATATGTACAGATTGATAAAGATTTCTGCCACTGACATTTGTACTACTACTAGAATACAAAGTAAGTGGGAAATAAAAGTTTATTGGTGGCCTCACAGGAGTCAAAATTCATGTTTGGAAAAAAAAATAGCGGCAAATATCTCTTTTCACAAATGATGTGGAACAAGTATATGCATGTATTATATAGCAGACTGAAAGAGGGACAACAAAACTTTCAGAAAATAATAGACTAGGCGGTTTAAGTCTCAACTATTTAACTACAGTTCCAGCCAGGTAAGCACATACACAGACCTGCAAGGCCCCTGCAAGCAATAAATGTCAGGCAGAAAGTCTGACTAAATGAGGAAACATGGGAAGGAAACTAAAGCGGCTTCTATTGTGTGCATAAACAGTGAAACAGAAATAGGCCTTCGTAGGTGTCTAACCCCCTTTTTCATCCCCATCCAACACAAACTAGTGCCGACTCTATCCCAGTTTGAGCTTTACCTTCTCTTTGTGCCTCCTGCTCCATTGGTCTTCTTTCTACTCCTCCCTCGGCTTTGGACCTGAATTATTCTCTTTGATCAGATCCTACCTTGAGGCTCCCACGAGAGAGCCGACTGATACAGCAAGAGCAAGACAGACACACTGGTGCAAAGCAACGTGAACCTGTTGAACACCTTCAAATGCCCTCAGCCAAGTGCAGATGAGAACAATTTACTCATGCATTTATTTAGAGCTACGTGTTCAATGGACAGTGAATATTTCACACATATTTGACACAAGCAAGCAAAAGGTCAACATATATTATACGAACTGAAATGTGTAAATCATTTCTTCTGAAGGTGATGCCACAGTCACATATCTCTATCCTGATTTTTGAGGACAAAACTTGATTTCATTCATTTTTTTGTAGGTTCACATGTTTCTCGCTCATCTGGAGAGCTTAAACAAAAGCAGTTCTGGAAATACACCTCAAAACATTAACATCGTTTCAAAGTGCCACAAAGCAAGTTTTAAGAAAAATATAACTGATGAATTACATGCACATTAATTGTTTTGAAAGTTCCCTCTCAATCAATTGTATAGAGTTGGCCTTTCACATATGTAGCATACCACAGTAGATTGCCCATGCCTGTATGGTTTAGATGAGGCATAGTGCCTGGGTAGATCATGCAAAAGACAGAACATGGTGCAAAAAGTGTCCTGCAGAAACCTCGGGGCTGTATTTACAGCACAGCAGCAGCAGCAGCAGTTGGAATTAGAATTAGAAGAATTAGTTGGACAATGACCTGCTCTATTCACACATAGGGTAAACTGGACTTTTTGCATACTGTGAACTAGGAAGTTGGCTCGGCAAAGACCATTTAATATCACCTCCAAATGCATCAGCCATTTCTGTTCTCACATACAGCCCACCTGGGGAACGCCTAGAAAATATCAGGGTCGCAGTGCATGTCTGAAAACTGTGTTATATTTCTGCTCTGTCTTTTTTATCTGAAAATAAATAACACTAGTAAAATACAAAACAAATGATGAAGAGCAGCAGAGTCATAACACAACCTACATCTAAAATTATCATCATCAATTAATCTTTTTGTTGTTGCTGTTTTATACCATTAGATTATTTTGCACAATGCAAAATCTGAGTAAATCATTATTACAAAACATTAGCAAACCAAACATTTTGACAATTGGCTGGCTAAAATTCATCAGCTGCTGACTGAGACTTCTTTTCAGTGAATGGAAAAGTTGAGAATTAGTCCATTGTTTTTCAGGGAAAACTGGGACATGTATCCATGTTATTTATGCTCAGTGAATGACGGTTATTTTCCATGACTGACTTATAAAAACAATCTAAATTTATTCCATTTTTAAGTCACATGGGAACTCTCTCTAAAGAACATGAGCAGAGTTACTGGTACCCTGCTTGTCTTTTTTGCACAAGTTTGTTTGTCTGCATTACATAACCTTGTGATGAACCACTGGGGAACCAGCAGAAACTATGTTGAAAACAGAAAAGGCAAATGCAAACCCTACATCTCTTGCATGGACCACATACATGTCAGTTTTTGGGAACCTTGTTTCAACATAAACCAAACAAAAGACCAAATTAAATTCCCTATACGCATGCACTTATTCTCAGTATCAGTTCTCTAGAGAAGACACCTACCTCTAATCACAATCCAGTAGGAAAAAGTTACGGAAATATGTGAAACAACACAAAACAACTACCAAGCAGAACATTCTTGTCATACATTCATTTTGGGAGTTTCATCAATGGCACATGAGGACACCGAAGAAGGTCAAAGCTCTAACTGAGCATTTTAAAAATGTTCTTATTTAATTTGTTGCAGTAAGTTGTAAAATCAGTACAATTCACATTCACCTTCCCAGCAGCCAATTAGCTTAGCTTAGTCTGCAGGGACACTGTTTCTTCTCGGCTCTAAATCAAAATGTTTTTTTGCCCTTTGAAGGCCCAAAAAAGCTGCACACTACGTTATCTCCAGGTCATCACCTTCATTTCCGTTCACTGCTTTGGCTGCTAATTTAAAGTGTGTAATTGCTTCTCAGGCTCTTAACCCATACTAATGTGCCTTTTACAGTTTTCTGCAACACTAAATTTCAAAGCTGGATATTTTATGATACACTTTATTGTTGTTACACTGCTTCTGTGTGTCCAGGGCACAGGATGACATTTCTGCTTCTCTGAAATGCAGATATCACTGCTTCCATTGAAATACCACATAAA
>OMLM01000352.1:31527-49148 GCA_900302695.1 Helostoma temminkii
ATTCTCAATAACTGTTTAGTGTGAAAAATATGACAGAATAATAAAAAATGTCACAATTTGCTAATGCTTAAAGTGATATTTTAAAATGTCAAATAGCCCACAACTCAAAAGTCTTTAGTTTACTATGAAAGAGACAAAACTATGTGCAAATGTTAAAAATGCTAAATGTATTTTTTTAAACTCTACTAAAAATCACTCTAAAATGTTAAACAGAATTAGCTATATTTCCATTGATGCACCTCAAACGACCTACAACAGCAGAAATGCTAAACATATTCAGGAAAGTTGCCTGAATGAACCACTCAATCTTTCAAAACAAAACCTGTGAATGATTTATTCTTTCACTTCTATTTGACTTCCCAGAGTCTCAATATTTCCAAGCAGAAACTAGTAAATGGTTACCAAGAATGAGTACTGACGTCACAAATATCTCAGATATAACAAAACATTGTTTAAACTGTAGTAAAAGTCAAAAATATCCAACTTAACACCAGAGAAAACTAGAAAACTGAATTCACTTACTGTTTCAGTCCTAAAACAGGATTTACAGCAAACTTTACCTTCTAATCACAGCAAACCATTTTACAAATACTCCATCACAGGTAACTAAAACTAAAATTTGTCAGATGAATGCAGTGGAGTAAACATTCCACTATATTAACTTAGCTGCAAACCTTTTTTTAAATAGTGGTTTCAAACATTTTCCAAAAACTGTAAAACTGGCAAAACGTCTGTCTACATTTTCTCTTCGCTGAGTGATGTCACATAGGAAGTTTCTGTAATACAGGCCCCGCAATCTATTATTGCACTTTCCACATACCTGTCATTGCTGAGCGAACCTTGTCCTAGACAGTGTTACCATGGTGCCCTTAACAGAGGGTGTGTCTGCACAATAGGTGTGCCATGCAAATATACCTGCACCAAAACTGCTACTGTATCTTTACCTGAAGCACTGCCAATACAACAGGTTAAAAAAAAAAAAACTTATCCATGTGGGTTCAAGAGAAAAAAAATATTAATTTATGGACAATTATTGCGCAGCTAATCCAGATAAGCAATGGGGACAATGCGTCCAATCATGTGCTTGTTCATGGTGCAGTTACCAGACAGAGCCACTAGAAACATTGACAGGCTCGGCATGTGGCACCAGTCGCCAATCTGTGGTGTTTGGGCAAATGGTCCATTGTGTAAGCTCCAGCGTTTCTACATCAGAAACACGACATGCACTGTAGCAACGAAGCGCTGTGTTCTGAAACACGTACATTTAAAGCGGATGTGTTAAAATTGCTCCAACAAAACAGATGTCTTCCAGAACAGAGATGTCCACAGACCTGTTTGTGGTTTGCTACAGTAGCCTGCGCTTACAGGCCTTTAAGAAGTGGCCCCGAACAAATGTTGCAAAACGGATCAGTGGAAACATTTAAACTTCCTGTTTGTGTTGTAAGAATGAGAAAATAATCCGCACAGAGTGTGACATTTAATGGGAACAGGCGCAAAAATCGAGGTTCCAGCACAATATTGAGTTGACAAACCACATCTGAGTGGACAAAGAGCCAGCGTCAAATCTACAAAGTGACTCGAGCGAGCCGCAGTTTCCCCCCAACTTTTACGACTGTTTGTGGTTAAATGTTTCCATGACAAAAACCGCACAAAAGGAGACATTTAGGCAGCGATAGGGTGGTGAACCAGCCCGTCCAGCTGGACCAAGTTGCACAGCTCGCTTGCGGGGGATCTTACCTTAGTGTTCACTCCAGTGAGATTGGGCAAACGGCGACACGCTCCGCACAACGAGATGAAAACCGGCGCACCAAACTAGAAGTAACTGAGCCCGTGTTGCGGCGACACGAATACCGTTTCTCACAGCTTCACATATCCATGGGGTTCACTAGTTTTCTTTCATTTAAGACACGGACTTGCTACGAGCTGTCCGACCTATCCTCGCTTGTTTTTCTGTCGCAGGCTGACTGCCTCCACCTCAGCCTCTCCCGTCAAGCTGTCCGAGAAGAACAGGTGACTTCCGCTCTTGACTTAACGTGTAAGTAAATAAATGCATGTAAAAAAAACAAAACAAAATAAACATGAACTGAACAAGAGCAAGTACAATAATAATAAAAAATACCACAATCGAATTAATTACTGCCATTAAATGCCAAAAAATATCTAAGACACAATAAAACAATAAATAAATAAAACTATACTAAATATTATCTTATTGGCTTGTTATTTCAATTTATTCAAACGTGTTTTAATTTTGCTAATGATTGATGCTGAGCTAACTTTTCACTGACGTTTAATTTAACACACAGCTTTTCTGTTTTCCACAGAGAACATGAGCAGGTGTTTACACGACAGGAAATCTTTGACATAGACTTCATTATCTCAGTGTTATGTCTACTTCATCTGCACTTTATCTGTTTTCTCTCTCCCGGGCATTTTGTTCTAGTGTGAGTTACTTGGGGGAAAAAAACATTTTAATTTGTAAAGAGCATCCAGTGATTTCCGGTGTTGCGTTGCTGTTTTCGGCCAACTTGATCGCCGGTCCCATTGGTGACGTAACCAACGCCGGGAGTAGTACAGGACAACGCCAAAGGAAAAGTGACAAACTCACAGGAACTATATCGCCCCTTGCTGTTGCCAAAGGGAAATGTGCTTTATTGGATTTAACACTTTTATAATAGAAGTTTTCCCACTGCAGCCTGAAGACCAGACTAGTGATCAATACATTTATCTGCTTCTGTTTTACACGTTCACAAATCTTGAGATTCAAGATTCAACAGACCTACAAATAATAAATATAAATTAAGGCCATTAATTAGATAAACAATAGACTTATTATATAATTTTACTTATATAATTAAATACTAATGTGTCTGGTTTCAACCACGCTGCACTTTGCATAACATAATTGTCTGAAGGAAGCACAAACGTAAGTGTTCGTAAGGGAAGTTACATTATGAGCTTCGATAAAACACTGAGCATGACTAAGACAAATACTGTAGATGTGCAATCACAATGTATAAATAGTATTTACAGGAACTGATTGTTGATTAATGAGCAAATAATCACAAATAAATACATAAATGCCCTGGAAAGTGTATTCAAATGGTGGGTAAAGTGATTTATATTGGCAGATTTCAGTGTTAGCAGCATGACATGTCACATACCTCAACAAATACAGTAATGCAAAATAATGATAATGTGAAAACTTTAGAAAACAATATGTATAAAAACATCTTATGGTCTATTTTAACCCACTTTCCTGTTGTTTTTGTGTAAAAAATAAACGTTAACACGAAACAATAAGAACATATCTAAATTTAAATCAGAGCACTGAATCATTTCCTTGTCATCTGACAGTCTATGTAAGCCTCATCCTTGACACATAATGTGTATAATTATTCTAAAAATACCAGTCAGTTCAAAAAATAACCACATCTTTCATTTTGTATGTATATATAAATATATTTACACTTGTTCCTCATCCAGCAACACCTACACATGTCTATTCTTAATCCTACTCTGGAAAGGGGAGTCACAAGGTGTACGCCTGCAATGGTTTTTAATTTACATTTCAGCCTCTAAAATTGGAGGTGGTTCAAGGGTAAATATTTTACCTCTGAAGCAAAGTATATGCAAACAAACTGTGTCTTAGCAGAGAAGCGGCTCTTAAAATACTGAATGAATGAAGATCCCATCACAAGGGGGCAGACCACCCCTGTCTGAAAAGCTAAAACACACGGCACACTGCTATAGTGTCGGGATGTTAAAATAACCAACTTAGTGGAGAACTGCTCCCACCTCCTTACTGTCATTCAAACCGAAGAATGACTTTCATTCCCCATCAAATCAATTTAGATAGAGAGTAATAAGAGGAATGAGTAAAAGCACATGTTCAGTTGTTGAAGACCCACTATTTAACGTTAAGCTTATTTAATACAGTTAACTCAAAGATAATTGGAAAGAGCTGAGCACAACTTACTTCCAGACATACGAGTGCAGCATTAGATTTCATGGTTTAATTACATTAAACATAACAAGGTAGAAGTCTGGTGCTGTATAAGAAACATATGAATATTTCACTTATTGACTTATTATCTGAGGAGTAAAATTTGTCAGTGCTGTATCAGTCACTGCCGATGACTACTCTAATCAGGATGTGTTCCATTTTGGATCCGTGACCCTCATATTCGCACCAGCAGCACCAGATCATCCCGCTAAGTGCCTGCTGAGAGCCCTGCATCAGAGGAGAGCTATAGTTACAACAGCGATGAAAGCAGATGTTTATTTTGGCAGAAAGACGTGCGTCTTTACGTCCACCTGACGGGAAGTGATGATGTATGTGATGAACAAGTGGCTCCTGTGCTATCTTAACTATTCTGTGGCCTCCGAGCCCATTGAAATATGAAGTATTATAAATGTTTATGCACAATGAAACCTGTTGTTATGTGTTTATGTTTTTGTGGTTGTGCTGCCATGCATGTCATCTCCAAACTATATGTCCACTGTAATCCTCAGAAAATAAACTGATGATGTCTTGTAATTTACATTCACACACTCGACTGTCATAACCTAATGCAGTCCGATACAATAAATTATATTTCTATGGTTTAATGTTTAGGTTTTGTTTAGTTTTTTGTTTTTATCGAAACTGTTGGAGTAAAGATATACAATACTTTATGCTTTGGAGGTTCGGTTATGCTCAGAGCTTATTAATGTAACATGGAGTAACAGAGTCATTTATAATGCTCCAAATGGTTACACTTAAAAGGGGGAGATGTTAAATATAGCAATAACTGTACATATTTTCAGACAGTCATTCATTTTCTGCACAGCTGGACAATCAAACAGGAACATCTGTTTGCTGGTTTTGTCTTGTTTGATCTTTACAAAAACTATAAAAACAGCATTTCACACACTGTGTCAGTGCTTAATACTTAACATTGTTCAGTGCGGTTTCTCCATGGCTCTCAGTCTAAGCTGCTCTGCACTTGTAGCATCATATTTTAATATAATTACATGACAGGGGTCATGTAATTATGACATGCTTTCACCAGACTCATTTTGCCAAACGTCAAATTATTTCTTTAACCATTCACAGACTATGTTTTAGCAAGAGTCCCTTTACACATATGAAGTTGTCCATACATATGATTTTTTTTTTACTGTGCATCTCGCGTTGTCTATTGTGAATCAGAATGTTTCTCTACAGAACCAGTTCTTGCTACGACTTTGAGGCTGGTTGTTAAATAAAAATAAAATTTAAGTAGCTCAACGGTTCAGAGAATCTAATTGGATGCCAGTGAATAAAGTTCAATTTCCACATGACAGCACGACACTGATTTGCAAATACAATCCACCTAAATTGTCCTATGAGGTTAAAACACTGCAGGCATAAAGTAATTGTAGTTTAACATTGTAACCTTAAATGTTCATTTAGATTCAATCAAGAACTTAAAATAAACTATCTTAAAATAGTTTTATGGATCTGTGGGATGCTTTCATTAGTGTTTTAGTTTAAAAAAGGTAACTTTTGAATTAATAGTATAATTTCAGTGGGTCAAGTCAAACAAAACTCCCATTGACTTGAGTGTTTTAATGAAGGTGAGATATTTTTAATTACTTTTAATTTTTTCAAGCACCAAGAAATGTATAAATCTAAACTAAACTAACTTAAAGCAGCCGTTCAACTCATATTATTAAGTTGAAGTAGCAAGTCATATTTTAAAGTGTACATGATTCCAATGAACAAAATGCATCCAAACATTAGTCCAATAAATGTGTTGAAAATGTTGATTGAGACCTGGGTTGCACCTGTAATCAGAGAAGTTGAAGAACAGTTAGCTTTTTATTTTGGGTACATTATTTTCTGACTTGTGCACAAAAAAGATGTCTGGTAACAGGTTAGGTTGTATTTGGCACTACCCACTGTTGGTACATTCAGTGGGTTAGATATTAATAAAACTGTTGCTTGTGATATAAACAGGCCTCAAGTCTTCTGGTTCTTTCACAATGAATCAAATATCGTTACAGCTTTGTGGCACAGCATGGTGGGCATAATTGGTTTAGAGATTTTTTTAGGAAATTGTCTAGACTTTAAATGTCTTCTGTTAGTGTTTTTGAAAGATTTCCTTTCAGACACATAATCAAAATTATACAGAAAGTTCACATGACACCAGACACCCCAACTTCGTTAAGATAGCAGATCTCACCAAAGGTCTCTTCTTAGAAAGTTTGTTTTATACATTGTAACAAGTCAAATTTAATGTAATTCCATTATCATTTAAATGATATAAAGATGTAGAATAGATTAAGAGATGGGAGTGGATGAAAAACTGAGACTGTCCCTTTGTCAGTTATTACTGTGACTGTGTAACAAACAGATAAACCAAATGAAAACTAATTCAGAACAAATGATTGAATTCAAATATGGTTTAAATATGGCAATAAGGTTGAATGGCTTGTTACAAAATATATCCAAGAAGAGTCTGAAGGAGCCACAGGGTTTCCTCACAATCACAGAAGCAGCAGGAATCTGCTTGAGACTTATTATTGACTAGATTAGATTATGTACAAAAAAGAACATTTCGCTTATTATACAAGATAATCTTCAATTGTTAACATAAGGTTACAGCCGCAGAAAAAAAGGTAAATGCACAATGAGCAAAGCAACATTGTCATGACAAAACATATACAAAAACTTACACACTCCAACTCTGAGACCACAGCTTTTTTTGAGACTCTTTAGAAACACACTAAAACTTTACAGTGTCGGCATGTTGAATCGTTGCCTGAAAGAAAAGTGTAGAGAGAGCTGATTATCACATCACCTACGCATACAGTACAAGCACATTTTTAACACTAAATTCCCAAGTTAACCTGAGTATGCTCAGTCCTCATAACCACTGATTGAATCAAACTTTAAAGAAGTTCTCATTGATGTCTATACATTTGTTAGCTCAGTTGTGAAAATGTATCTTTCATAACATATTTCCAGTTAGGCTGTTCACATTAAATTGAGTCCAGACACTGGTGTTAACTCAATAAGGAAACATTCCTACCAATAAAAAATAGTGAATTAAAATGGTATGACACAGGAAAAGTATTAAACATGCCATTAAACAAACACTCAACCAGGTGATTCCACTTGGTTTTGTTACCTATGATAAATTGAATCAGCTGGTTCAGAGCGTGTGGCTGTTATGACATGTAAAAGTTAAAACTTCTCTTAGGTCCTTTGCAACAAAAAAAAATAGTTGCAGAGAAAACAATAGGCAATGCACTCCAGCATCATGAGTCATCATTATCACCTTGTATGTTTCCAACACTGAAGAAAAGACATGTTGAAGCTTATCTAAATTTTGCTACACAACATTGAAGAAGTCTGTATCTTACTGCTAGAATGTGGAGCAGCAGACAAAAATGTTGGCAATGATACTACATTTGAAGACGAAATAACTTTTTGTGTGATCTTAAAAATATTGTACCTGCAATGAAGTTCAGAGTTTAAGCATCCATGTTATTAAAAGGAAAATTTAAGAATTCATGAGTTGAGATATTCCTGGGAAAACTGTTGCCATTGACCTGGACAATTAGGGTGAGCCTTCTAACTGGTAAAATGAACTGCATTGAATTTTTGCAAAATAAACGTGACTGGTTCCAGAGAAAGGAAATAAAGGTGTTAATCCAGCCAATCACATATTTTTGGAATAAAATGAGCTAAAATCCTTCCCTAACACTGTGACTGGTTACTTTCTTCATACAGCAGGCACACTGGACTTGTCATTGCAAACAAAACCAAACCAAAGGTTAATGCAACAATTTAATGCACAAACCCTTTTTATGATTTCTCATGATATGTTTCCTTATTGAGTTATACAATGCCTGGTCTTAATTTCATGTGAACAGCTGCCTGCACTGAAAATATGTTTTTGCAAATTAAAAAAAAAAGTTGACATGCTGAAATTGTATTTCCTGCACTGTATGTGTACGTTTGTACATTTCTTTCCACTTTCTCTGTCTTGCAGTCCTAAAATTGGGTTGGGTTATGTAAATGTTTTACAGCCATCTGATTAGCTCCTGCATCTTGCAAAATTGTGTGCAGGCCACTCACATTCATGTTTTGACCAAACCAGCAGCCCTTTCCTGTCAGCCTAACAGCATTACAAAGTGGGAACTGTTGGGCACAGTTGGCCCTCAGCTGCCACCACACTTCCAGCCTCGATCTTTGCTTTCTCCCCTAGATCTTTTGGATCTGTATTCTGGGACGTGGGACTTGGTACTGACTGCCAGAGTACCACCCTGACAGCTGTTCTTGCTTTGGAACAGACAGAATTAGTAAGACAAACGAAGCCAGAGACATCGGGCCAGTTGTTGTCCAGATATGTGAGGTTGAATAAGAGTGCGGCAGTGTTTTAACTTTCTGAGTTAAACAAAACAGTTATTGAGACGGGGACTATTCACAAAATCATAAAATGAGGAGTATATGATAATATACCTTTAGAATAATAAAGTACAAATCCCCAACATGCTCATGTATGCTCATGTGCGCAATAATTCTGTATCCAAGCGGGGAAAATATTTTTCCACATTAAAATATTAATGCAGTTATGATGATCCTTCCTGCTCTACTTTCTCTATATCACTGGCAGCTCCCTGGTGTCAGATTGTTCTGTGCTTTCAAATGCCACAGTGACAGCCAGGTGATTCCACTGCAGAAGAAAGTTGTGTAATGTAATGTGTGTAATTTTACGTGTGTGCCGGTGTCAGGCTGATTTTCTGTGTCACTGTACATTAACTGTATATAAAGTATGTATGAGGAGGTGGTGTGGACAAAAGGAACAAAGCACAAAGAGAAACTTCAGCATCTAAATAAAGAGTCTGGGATTGAAACTCCCATCAGTCTCTGTAGGGATTTAGAGAGCTGGGAACACAACACCAGGTTAAATGACTGAGGATTTTATGTGTCATATATAGAGCCACATCAGTGTGATGGCACCTACTGATGAGGGAGTGAAAATTAATACAGGAGCCTTTTAATCATTGTCATAAATTCATTGTCAGGTGACAGAGCAACCGCAGTGACCTGAAAAGGTGTTCAGTAGACAGGTACTTTAGTTTGGAAGAAAGAGTCATAATTTAGTTTTATAATGTTAACAATAAAAACAGTTTTCGGCCATTGCAAGAGTTGGATTAATAAATATTTTAAAACGTTAAAAAGCCTTCTCCTCCTGAGGTGTCGCTGTATGTTGCCATGGTGAACTGTCCAAATACACATTGGGGTAGGCTCCAGTTAACTGGGATGTGTGAATGGACAGAGGAACAATGTATGCATAAACTACTGAGCCGGAGCCACTTTTTGCAATGTGTTGTAAGAAATAATATAAAAAAACCCAGTCAAAATGCCAGGTTCAGATCCACTAAATGCTAAAATGCATCAGATACACAACCCACTGTAAGTTATTAAATCTGATTTTTCAGATTTTTCATTAGTCATTAACTGTAATCATGTCAATAAATCAATAGCTTAACAGTGAGAAAGTGAGAAATACACTTATACCATTCAGCCACAACAACACAACCTGGTGGTTTCAGTGTTGTGGTGGACAGAGGTCAGCATGGGTCCTCTGGTTGGTCTGCAGTTACAAACCCCCATGAACCAAGCAGTGATGCACTGTGTTCTGTTGTGTCCATCTTGGATTGCATGGAAGTTTTCCAATGCTAACACCTGTTCAACACAACAAAAAAGTTGTGGCCTGTCAATGTAATCACTTTCTTGCCAATATTCATGAAAAGACAGTCATATCTGTGTTGTAAATTTAAGCTTACAGCTCACACGTGGTTAGCTAAGCTTAGCATTAAAGCTGGAAACAGCTAGCCTTGCTCTGACCAAACGCAGTATCTCTAAAGTTCATTTATAAAAATGTATCTTTTGATTAGTCAGTGTGCATAAACTTTGAAGTGTAGTCTTGGTTTCTGTGCAGAAGAACAGGAGCACTGACTGCGAGCAGTAACTTTCTGAAAAGGTTTTAAAAGCCTCACTTCAGACAGCGCCTGCCTAGGTGTTTTCCACTGTTTATGCTAGCCCACAGTAACTAAATGCTTGCTTGCTGAACCCCTATGTTAACAATTGAAGATTACCTTGTATAATAAGCGAAATGTTCTTTTTGGTAAGCAACCTAATCTAGTCAATAATAAGTCTCAAACAGATTCCTGCTGGACACTTGCTAAGCTCTAAGTAAACCTTATTCCCAAAGTGGGAGCCCAAAATGATTCTGTCCCTCTTCAGCAGTTCTAATTGCCCATTTGAGACCTTCATTATGACACTGCATGTTCTCTACAGTCAGTCCTGGAATCTATTTCAACCAGTTTTACTGGCAGAGCTGTAGTGTTCTTTGAGGGGATCATATTAGATCTTGGATGACCCAGAGAAATTCCAGCCCAATTGGTTGCTGTGGCATTAATGATTAACAGTCCACCGGTGATGATGGGGTCTGCTTGGCTTGACCTTTCCACATGGCTGTATTTGCAGCAGAAGTAAGTCCCAGGCTTTAGCTTCACGATAGCCTTACAGTGCTCTGACAGCTGCGTCTTTATCCCTTGGCCTCAGCAGCTGAGTTCGAGGCCTCCATCCAGAAAGCACGAAGTGGGGGATGGACAACTGTGTGTCAGCTGAACGCAAGAAAGAAGCAAAGGCTGAGGGGTGAGATAGTGATGGTGGGAGAAGGGGATATTGGGCAATGTGTCAGTTGGACATAAACCAAATTTGTCCCACGAGATATAAATTAGATCCCTCTTAAATTAAATGACAGTTGCCCACCTCTGGATTAAATACATTAGTATTATTGTAATGCACCTAATGTACACATTGGTAATAGGGCTGTAAGACTTAGATTTTTGTGGGAATGTATTTTTGTATGTAAAGCGAACTGGATGCATGAATGCAAAGATGCCCCATGTCTATGACACAGGTCACAGGCTGAGTAATCAAATCAAATCTATTCCCCGTTTTTTCCTCTGAACTACTACAACAACTTCTTCTGTCTTCTCTCTGATGAATTGTCATCTGATTTCAATAAGCTTACAAACTGCACAGCTTCCTGTTTTTCGTAGCTGCCCATTTCAAATGCATTTAAAGTGGTCAGTGATCACTTTGCATGTAAGAACAGCAAAAAGAACAGCAGTTTATCCACTATGTGGCCTGTGGTTGAAATGCTTGATGATAATAAGAGAAACACATTGTTTGTAATGTGAAGACAACTCAGTACCCATGACTCAGTCAAACAACAGTGGTGCTTTGAACCATCCTGATCTTTAGCAGCTGTTGAAGGTTGTTGAGTTTAGTGCTTTACCTTTTGTTTAACACAAAACTCACAATAAATCTGGGACTTATTGATTTTACATATATTTGATCATGATCACTAAATTGCTGTACAAACTAAAATTTATGACTTGATGATGAGACAATTACAATTTATCCTGAATGGAGTATGATTACAGTATATGTTTCAATGTCATGGCAATCAATCCAGTAATGGAGACATTTCACTCAAAATCACATGTGAGTCTCCTGGTGCTGTTAGCAGGAAGGAATGTGCTTAATGTAGACAAAGACAGAGACATAAGTTAATATGGCTCATCCTCTTGGAACTTAATTTGATTTAACAAAGAGTGTGTAGACAGTTTCATGATGAGTATGTGCTGAAATATTTCAGTCTAAATCAACAGCTAAGCATAAGAGAGGTCAGAACACACAGTGTATCATTTCTTTGCAGCTTGTGTAGCTGCAGATTGGTCAGATTGACCATGCTGACCCCTGTCCACCACAATACCTGTATTTAGCATGCACAACAGGTATAATTTAACATTTTCCAAAGCACCGTACTCTTCATGTCATGCCACAAATAGAACACTTGGATCTTAGTGGAGCACTGCTGACGCATTTTCTCACTGGAAAGTGTCCAGAGACCACCAGGTCAGGAAAACCTGCTTCAGAGGAAGAGAGAGAGCTGAAGAGAGCGTGAACGGTTGCAGGAGGCTGCAGCAATGTGAACCAGAGAATGTGGGAAAATTTCATAGAGATCGGAGTGGGTGTCTGTCATCGTTAGGCCTGAATGTATATTCCCTCTGTGAGGAGAAATATAGAGAGGCAGAAACAGATAAGACACATGAGTAGGGACAAACCTCACGGGAACATAGTCTTTGACATTTGACCTGACATAATCCCCCTAATGTATCAAGCCGTAGGAATACTGTGTCATTACACAACATTGTGTGTGTGTTTGTGTGAGCGCAATATTATGGTAATGATAACCAGATATTTCTGTTGCAAAGAAAACAAAAGTAGAGAAGAATGACTTCTCCAGGAAGTGAGACAGGGAGGGATGATATAATACATCTGTGGGGAGAACTAAAATATAACAGAGAAAAAGTAAAATGTAAGTGATGAAATACGCAAATGAATCACTAAAATAGTGTCTGAGTGAGTGAACAACAACTGAGTGACCTTAAAAGGCCACATGGTCCTGCTAGTGACTGAATGAGTGAAAGGGGGCCTCTGGGTTATCACAGTGAAGCACCACTGTATTTATAGATCATCTCAAAAAAGATTCCCTGCCCCCTTGGTGCATCCCCACCCCTACCCCCTCCATCACCACTCCCCACTTTTCAATTAGACCCTGATGGGTGGAGTAATGCAATCAGGGGTAATACAGCACAGCAGAAGCCTCCTCTCTCAGTCTGCCCCAGACTCTGCACAGGCACACACTCCTCTGACAGGAAGGTAAGACCCAACTCTGTTTAGCTGCTCCACTATCCATCCATTTACCTCTGTCCATCTTTCCACCCATTCATCCTTTTCACTGGTCTTCATTCACCATGTCTTCCATTCTCTGGGACACAACCACTCACTCTACTCTGGTATTCTCCTACCAACTGTACCTCCTTCCCCACCCACTTTCTCATGTGCTCCCTGTTTGCACCTGCACAGCATCCTCACTATTTAACCACATCTTCCCACTTTCTGTCGTCCTGTCTGCCACAGAGACAGCCTGACTTCCTCTTGTATTAAATCTATTTTTGTCTAAAAACACGTACAAACCCTGTTGTCCCATGTTGGCAGAGTTTATTTCCACCTTTCTTTCCTATCTCCTCATCAAGCTCACACTTCCCCTAGAGCAAAACCATCCTAATGAAGGTGTCGGCTGTTTACTTGGTAATTACGCAGTTGTGACATCTTCTGCTTTCTCTTGCAGCTTTAACAGTAGCTATGGGAGCAGAATTCACAGCATTTTTTGTGTGCTGCAGTTCATTATAAAATTAAATTGAGTGGTAAAGTGCACAAAGATCTCTGAATGATTCAGGAATATAAACCATACTTTTAGTTAATCTATTACAACAGGCCTGTAATGAAGTTTTTATTGTTTAGAGGGTGTTGATTGAACTGTGTGATTATTCAGAAGATGTAGTTTGTGCTGGTGAATTATGCAGAGAGGTGTTCTGCCTACCCACACTGATGTAGTAGGTGTTAACACAACAATGGAATAAGCTTTAGTAATTGTAGCCATGATTGAGTGTAAATACAGTATTTTGTAATGTTACAGTTGGTGGTAGGGATCAGGCTGTATAGCACGTACTGTGTGTGAACTGTAATTCAAGATTTTATCGGAACCTTTTAAATTTAGGCCCATCTCTATCTACAGTACTAATTCACTCTATTATCTACTTACAAGGTTATTACTAGTGGCTATTCTTTGAACACATTTAATTGATTACGGATTCCTAGAGAATCGCTTCTCTAGAAGAATTCAGATTTGCTGTATGCAAGCTGTTTAAGATTTATGGTTTATATTTTTTAGATTTTAAAGAAAATCTTGTACATCTTTAAATCATCTGAAAATGCTAATTAAAAGATGTAACCTGTAGAGTTTCATGAGATTATTATTATTTTTGTTCATCTTGACTAAAACAAAAAAAGTGTTTAAACACAACAGAATTAAGTTTTAATGTAGGTATTGTGATTTTCTACCTTTGTCTTTCACTACCATTGATATTGAGACCAGGCTGTGCAACAGTCCAGCACTTTGCACCTAACAGGCTGTAGTCCCAAAATCTGCAGACTCCCAGATGGGCAGCATCAAAGTGATTCCAGAAGCTGGGAAAAAGCTGCATGGCATGTCTGAATTGCTGAAGGTTTTATTTGTGGCAGTTCAGATTATCCTTTTTTTATTTTTAGGAGTCAGATAAATCCTTACATAAGCTAGGTGAGTCATGGTGGGAGCAACACAGTGAAGGAATGTAGGAGGGGTGGCTCAGAGCAGAAAGGACAAGCAGATTAAACGTCTCAACTTCACCGAAATAAAAGACACTAACCTCTTGAATGTCAGGAACATCACACATCACTTTGAGCTCTAAGACAACAAGGGGGAGATGCACTGACAGCCCGAGAGCAATAAAAACAGAAAGCTAAAGAGAATAATAATAATAAGCAATTTAAAACCAGAAATATTTTGCTACACTGCTCACAGACGCACACGCACACGCACAGTGATATATGTAGCTTACATTATCTTTGGTCAACAGAGAGTCAGAGTATTTAGGCACATGTGGGATAATCAGAGAAATTAACAACCAGACCAGAGACAGCTGCAGGCTGTGTGTCAATTGTTACACTGTTAGATTGCTGCATGCCATTCAGATGTACTTATACACACACACAAACAATGACGAGAGATGCTGTGATCTGGTGCTGACAGCTGGAGCTGAGGTGATAGATGGGTCACTGTACAGTTGCATAGTAGGCGTTGGTATGCAACAGGTCAAAAGCTGACTGTCTCCAAGCAGGACTGATAGGAGTTATTTATATCCTCCTCATCTGTCACCTTCTACGTCTGGCATTGAGAACAAAAAGAATGACTGCTGGGAAATGGGAGAGGGAGATGAAAGGAGGAAATGCAATGTGTAAAAACCCTGTGATGTGTCCTAGAAAACATTTTTCCTTGGAATTCAGCTCAATAAGAATTTGCTCCATGGTGCAAATGTGTTATTTGGAGAAAGTGGTAAAAAGTTATGTAAGTGATAAGATGTGGAAAACATTTTGCAATCACCCAGATAAAACTGTTTCATGTGTGAAATAAGAAAATACTTTCCTCACTTTCTGTTTCTGTTTTTCCCTCTACCTCAGGTATCACAATGACTGAGCGCTACGACTGCCATTACTGCAAGGAGTCCCTGTTTGGGAAGAAGTATGTTCTGCGAGAGGAAAATCCCTACTGTGTGAAATGTTATGAGAGCCTGTACTCCAACACCTGTGAAGACTGCAAGAAGCCTATTGGCTGCAACACCAGGGTGGGAGATTTCACTAACTCTGTCTTAAAAACTAATTAGTATCGGTGTCAGCCTTGTTCTAATTGCCCATCTGCCACAGGATCTGTCCTACAAGGACCGTCACTGGCATGAGGATTGTTTCAAATGCTTCCAGTGCAAGCGCTCGCTGGTGGACAAGCCATTCTCCACCAAAGATGAGCAGCTCCTCTGCACCGAGTGCTACTCTAATGAGTATTCCTCCAAGTGCCATGAGTGCAAGAAAACCATCATGCCAGGTATGAAGAAAGCCAAAAAGAAAACTGTTTAAGTTCAGCCAATGCCAACATAAGTTAGCTAAAGTTTTCTTATTTGCAAAAAAAATCTCATTTTAATTTTTAAACCTTAAGTATTACATCCACAAAAATTCTGCAGTACAGTTAGATTAAATTAAATACTATAATGGATTTAAAAAGTAGTTCACTGAATATTGTCTCCAGCAAAGAGACGCTTCCAGTGTATTAAAACTAATATGATAAACTGAAACAGAATTAGTTAAAAACCTAAAACAGTGGAAGATGGAACCTGCTGTTTCCTATTATTAATAACAAAGTACATAATATACATTGTATATATAGTTTCTCATTATTATGTCGTCATTGCTCAAGTTTTTCCATAAATTATGTTCAATTTTCTTTTGATGTTATATAGACAACACCAAAACATAATTCAATATGTAATTAATTACATATTTTAAGTTTGCCTAATTCTTTTTGTCTTATTCCCTTACTTTGGTTTTCTCAAGGTTCTAGGAAGATGGAGCACAAGGGAAACAGCTGGCATGAGACTTGTTTCACCTGCCAGAGATGCCAGCAGCCCATTGGAACCAAGAGCTTCATCCCTAAGGACAACCACAACTTCTGTGTGCCCTGCTATGAGAAGCAGTTTGCTATGCAGTGTGTGCACTGCAAGAAGGTAACAGACTGTACAGTACACGTCATAAAGTCAGTTACTCCCATCTGCACTCTAAGACCCATGGTTACCTGTATGTGCAACTACAAAATGACACACGTTCTCTTTTATTAGCCCATCACCACTGGTGGGGTGACCTACCGTGATCAGCCCTGGCACAAGGACTGCTTCCTGTGCACCAGCTGCAAGCAGCAGCTGTCTGGTCAGAGGTTTACCTCCAGAGATGACTTTGCCTATTGTCTCAACTGCTTCTGCAACCTATATGCCAAGAAGTGTGCCTCCTGCACCACTCCTATCAGTGGTAACTAACTATTGGTCTCAGTCTGAATGTCATCTTTTGTTGTTGCCAGATGCCTTCACTTTACTTATTTTTTTTTAGGTCTTGGAGGCAGCAAGTACATTTCCTTTGAGGAGCGCCAGTGGCACAACGACTGCTTCAACTGTAAGAAATGCTCTGTGTCTCTGGTTGGGCGTGGTTTCCTCACTGAGCGTGATGATATCCTGTGCCCAGAGTGCGGCAAGGACATCTAATGCGATTTGAGGGCTGACGGATACATTTGATTGGACACCAACGTTACGATGAAGGAATGGAAAAAGTACAATAAATATTATGTGAGCACTAAGTACAACACCCACCACATATCTACTACCTAGTATCACTATCAATGGACATTGTTTTAGGACATGAAATGCAAACTACTAACAGTGTTATTTGAATTTAGATTAGTTTATATCAGTACTAATAAAATAACTTTTGGTATGAATGTGAAGGCATTTGCTTATGAAACAGGAACATGATTGTAGAATGACATTAAATAAAAGAAATTTAAAATATATCTAGAGTATTTATGCAGACTTAGATGTGTAGTATTTACTGTGTTGAGCGTGGACTGGCTTTATGATGTAATTAGGTTTAGTGAATTAGTTTTTCTGGAACTCTTATCTGTAATATTAAATTCACACATGTACTCTTGCCACATGCCACTGAAGCTGTGGATGGAATCACATATTTTAGAATTGTTAACATACTGTAAAAACACAAAGAAATTTAAAAAAAGATGCAAAGAGTGTTTGAAATGAAAAAAAATTAAATATGGCAAATTCCTGGATTTAGCATCTTTAATTTAGATCTCTTATTTTTTTACTACAATGTTTAATTCTTAACCTACTGTCCCAAAACATGCTGCTGATGTTTTTACTGTAAGTAATTCAACAAAAGTGACTCATTGTATTAGTTTATTTAAAAACCTTTTGGTACAAATCTGACACTTGATTTGACAGGGGTTTTAAAATGCTTTGTGAATCGAGTTCCTGTTCTTGATGAATTCTGTTTACATTATTTTCAAAAACAG